>JALPQI010003665.1:0-87054 GCA_025490895.1 Thaumatotibia leucotreta | reverse complement strand
AAACATTAGACTCTGTGCGGGAACATTGTAAGGCTATACTTTTTAAGTGCCAACTCTTTACGAACAATCTTTAGTCGTTTGACGAGTGACTGGACATTTCTTTAGCCGTTCCACTTAAAAAACAAAGAAAAAGATTGCATACGTCGTTACATAAAGACGGCATTTATCTTTGTCGTATAAGCGTGAAATGCCATCTTTAAATTTAGCAGTAAAGCATGATTGGAATATTTGGAATATGCTGTGACCTTGACATGTTCGAGACTGTTATATGATGAATGTAATAATTATGTAGACATTAATCGTTTTTTTCCGCAGTTTGACGCGCGGTGACGGCAGTAAGAATACATTTGTCGCCTCAACACCTTCTATTCCCATGGATATTGTAAGAGTAGACTCCGGGATTGAAGCTTCACTCCTAACCTTTCTATTAGTGAAGATTGACGATGGGCAGCAGTCCAGCGTTGGGAATATGGGCATTACCACCTAATGCGTCCATATGCATAGGTAAAGACCATTTCAAATACGAAGGCCCGATTCCAATTGACAAAGTCATTAGGCGTCAACAATAGGATCAGTGATGGCAAAAGATACCTGGCCAGACCCTTTTGTGGCGTGATATTTTATGCATACATCGGTGTACGACACGTGCCAATTTGTAGTGGACCAATTAAATGACAAAAGTTTCGAGTAGCATCGGGCCTTCGTATTTGAAATGGACTATAATAGGAGAGGTATATTATGTTATGCTCCTGTATCCAGCAGTCGAGTGAAAGAAGGCTGATGACGGAGCTGATGATAATCAGATATGCGGTTTTTTTTTCTTATAGACACGTAAAATATGACTCTACTTCTATTACCATGTAAAGGTGGATTTAGACCAAACGAGCGAATGATCATTCTATCCCCCAATCTACGAAATCAGTTCATAAATGTGCGGTTAAACTAAAAGAGCATTCGCTGTTCTAACCTCCCACTCTACGAAATTCGATCGGTACACAAAACGTGATTGGTTGATTTCGTAGAACGGGCGCTAGAACAGCGAATGCTCTTTTGGTTTAAACGCACCTTTACGCAAAACATGATTCGTCGAAATTCGTTGATTTCGTAGAAGTGGGGGATAGAATAGAATGTGCATTCGCTCGTTTGGTCTAAATCCACCTTAAAACAGTGAGGTATTCAGAGAGGTCAAAGGTTATTTTTTCTTACTGGTGAAAATTTTATATAGGCGAAACTACGTCGGTTTTATTTTGGTCCAAAGTCGCTGCGAATAGAAATTGCGATCAATGTAGGTGTAAACAAACCGTGAAAAGATATTCTAATACTTTCTATTGTCTTTAATGTGGTGTTTCTTTATAGCCATTTAGGTACTTAATCTTTAGCTTACCGTAGCATCCCTTTAACAAGATATAATGTCATCATCGTCAAATTATCATGTACCGAAAAGCGAAACGTGGAGAGGCCCCCCACAAGGTAGACTAATGACCTGGTTAATGTTGCAGGAGCAGGAGTCCGCTGGATGCGGGTGGCGCAGGACCGGTCATTGTGACAATCATTGGGGGACGTCCAGCAGTGTATGTCTTTTTCGGCTGAGATGATGATGAGATATACATTATATAATCAATTTAATCATAAGAAAATATTGTATACCTACTTAATGTAGGTGTAGTTCGTATAGTTACTTAGTTACTAACTAACGACCTCCAAATTGACATATAAACGCATTCGTAGAGCTATTTCTTTGGTCAAAAGCGATTGGTTAATAAGTACAATTGAAGTAAAACTGTCACTTAACTTGCACAAAATTGGTATAAACCTTAATGACTCCTTATATGAGGAAAGCCCCATTTTCAACAGTCCTTAACTTGACACTTACAGAACAACGAAGTGTAAAAATACACTCAATACGAACATTATACGGTAATCAAAAACTACTTAAGGCTAAACGTAGCAAATAGCGAAATTCACTTATCAACCTTGCAAAATCGTAATAAAATCACACCTTCACTGAAAAAGAGCCTTAAAGTCGTCGAAATAAGTGTATTTTTCATTGGCACGGCATCGCGAGATACTAGTTTTTGAAGGTAGTTTCAAAAATTCCACTACTAAAACGCAGGACATAAAAGCCGAAAACGGTAGGAATTTTACTGAGACATACGACCTTTTTATCTCAAGCAATACTTCGTGTTCCAGTTACCAGTGACATGCTCTTACGCCATTACAGATGACCTTGGATTTTTATATTTTTCGCGTGCGCATTCTTATACTTTTACTCGGAGATTGGTATCAAATTAAATGGGCGCCAGCCATCTTGTTGACGCGTTGATGTCCGAAATGATTTGAGGTTAGGTTACCTGTCAAAGAGTGATGGGTGTCTGTCACTGTTGCATGTCTATTTACCGCTTCTAGTTTGTCTGTTACCGACTGTATAGTCTTTAGTTTATTGTTTCAGTTGCTTCACTAAATTTCGAAATTTCGTGAGCATCAAATTATCGTTTCAAGTATTTCATTTCTTACTTAGACACATTTTCGAAGCGGGTTACGGCTAATTGAAGGATGCGAATTGCAGCTAGTTGTCCATGATAGGAGTAGGTATTTATAAATTATAATTAGTAGTAGTACTTATAAAACATTTTTTTCATGAAGTAAGACTGTAGGGGGTAGATGTACAGTCAAGGGCATTAATATATATACACTTCTCCATACTGATCCCTTACAAATGTGTCTATATATTAATGCACTCGACTGTACATTACATTTTAACTTTAAAAAAACGACAAAAATATAGACACGGCGATTTTTATAGTTACACGCTACTTGGGAGTCGGGACTTGGGACTATAGTTGGACTATACTCATAAACATCGCCGTGTCTCTTTTAGATGAAGATGTCGGAGCCCCACGTTATGTAAAAAAAACTCCACATTCTGAATGTCCCGTAGGTATGGTTTTGTCGATGATTTTTCGTCGACTCAAAATAAGTAGGTTTAAAGTTATCAAAAACTTACAAGTTACCTAAAGCCTATGAAAATCACTACACCGCGTGTTATCATAACAACCAGACGAATCACTGCGACTCAAACATCTTTGCGATTGTTTGATGAAACTATGACTCGAAATCAAATGGATCGTAAACAATATCAGACATTTTAAAACAGAATCTTCGTTTCAAAACAAATGATATTTGGTGTTTGACATTTCGCACGTTGGCGTTGTTTACATTGTACGTTAATAATGACATTAGTCATTGCAAATACAATGTAACCTAATACTCAGCGGCCTTAGCACATCTTTTGTTTGACAGCAACTCACAGCTACCCGTCCCTTTTCGAAGGTATTAATTAACAAGAGACGTGAGGGTGCAACTCGTGGCTTTCAGAAGAAAACTTCAAAGTAGCAAAATAGCGACCCGTCCCGGCTTCAAAGTCAAAGTCAAAGTCAAACTATTCTTTATTCAAGTAAGCTTATTAATAAGCACTTTCGAATCGTCTGACATGAGAGAAAAAAAATCTACTACTACTTCGCACGGGTACTATACCTACATAAAAACCTTCCTCTTGAATTACTCTACCTATAAAAAAAATCCCATCAAAATCCGTTGCGTAGTTTTAAAGATTTCAGCGTACAAAGGGACATAGGGACAGAAAAAGTGACTTTAGTTTATACCATGTAGTGATACCTAAAGGGTGAATAGGCACCTTCTGGGCGAACTCACTCCATCGTAGGCCGCGTCTTTGCCCTTGGCTAGTCTGTGGCCATAAGTAAGCCCACTTCAAATTAAAATAAAATAGTCTTCTAACACCCGTGAGGGTCGACATCCCTTTAAAGCTTCTATCAAAATCGAACCCGCCAACTGGGAAAAACTATTTTAATGACGCCATTTAAAAAGGTAAAAGTAATAGGCAAAGAGCTTCCGGGTTTAAATAGACAGAATTTTCTCCTGTTCAAATTCAAATAAACGATACGAGTTTTGATGACTGTATTGACACATAATTTATATATGTAGAAAGTACCCATGTACCGCGGTCTAACAAGGACTGTAAGCTGATCAAACTGATGGCCCTTCAAAGCTCTAATAAAAACAAAAATAACCTGCCAAGAGCACGTCGGACCGATTATGTTTGAAATACCTGGTGTTATTTTATAGTATTCAATAAACCTATTCATGATTTTATCCATATTCTTTGAACCCGTGGATCAAAAACTAGAGCGGGGACATAGTTTTTTTCGATTAAAAATAATATAGGCTTCCTCCAAATTATTCAAAAAAACTTTTTTTTTAGACTCTTATTCTTTTTGAAAGACCTAAGTATTCAGCGTAAGTACCTACTACACTATAGGATTACAACAAAATCAAAATAAACTTCCCCACTTTACTACTAGGGGAAAACAAACAAAATCGTCATTTTATTCTACCAGTTTGTCGGCTTGATTAATATGTGTACCTGAACCAAATCGAAAATTTCTAGTACTAATAATATGGCGAGCAGACGAACATGGCGAAACTATGAAGTTTACTACGGAACCCTAAAAAGCGTGTTTTTTAGTTTTCATAACTATTATAATTATTAGATGATCAGAAGTACCGCAGAAGCGGGGCTATCGGAAGCAGAAGGATGATGCCTCTGTCCAGCAGTGGGACATATTGGACTCTATCTGTCTAATCATAACATGTATTGTATTTTACTTTTATAGACATATTTTTAAAACACCTAGCCTAAGAGAAGAGATAAATAAAGGAGAAAATAAACAAACTTCCTCATTAATAAGAAAATTAACTCTCATAGCCATCGATGCTCATAGCCATAACAAAAACTTAAACATACAAACTACCTCTTAGGTAATAGCATGAAATATTTTTCAGCGCTTTTAGTTTTAGTAGCATTTATTTAACTGACTGCGGCCGCTGTGTAATTAGCAGTAGCCGTACCAATCGTACCATGAGCTGCCACCGCGGTATTAACGCGGACTTACTTTCTATCTAGCTCGCTCTCACGAATAAGCGAGTATGAGCGGGATGGATAGTAAGTAAGTCTGCGTTAGTAACGCGCTCGCACAGCATGGTAGGCACATAGATCGTGACGTTTCGTTTCGCTGCGATTCATATTATTATTGTTTGCGCAACGAAAACACTGCGAAGATTATAATAATAAATATTTACGCGAAACCCTGTACCTGCTCACGACAATGCCTAGATGCCTAACAAAGATCTGCGGTTAAATAACAGGGTGCCTAGACAAGTTGCCAATCGCTAACGCTTAATCGTCAATCGTAAGCGAAAGGCCGACTGTCTTTTTCGCACTAATATGAAAGAGTGAGAGAGGGAAAACTACGATACGCTATTAAGCGCTAGCGATTGGCAACTTGGCTAAGCATCCTGACTTGTTCATAGTTCATAATAAGGTGTGGGCTATTCTGAAAAAGTATGTATAACTAGTTGGATCACGTCTTACGATATAGATAAAATTTGTCAGCCTCCGTAGCCTAGTTAGTAGTGACCCTGCTTACGAAGCTGGAGGTTCCGGGTTCGAATCCCGGCGAGGGTATTATTTGTGTATTCATTTTACACAAATATTTGTTCCTTGGTCATGGCTGTATTTAAGTATCTATATGTATCTATCTATTATATATATCGTCGCTTGGTACCCACATCACAAGCCTTAATTGAGCTTACCGTGGGACTAGGTAGATTTCTGTAAGATGTCCCAAGATATTTATTTATTTATTATTTATAATTTGGAGGGCTGGTAGAGTCACTAATGCTGAGCAAGTTCCACCACATTTCCCAAAATGTCCCAAAATGTTTGTATGAAACATTCCTTTTTGTTACTAAAAATGTATAGGAAAAGGTAATACTCTACCAGCAGCCTACCAATTTTTATCTATATCAAAAACGTGATCCAAATTACAATCATTTTGAGAAATGTTCATGTAAGTTAAGAGTATGAGGAAAACTGTTTTTGAATGGGGTAAGACAAAAAGCTACCTTTTTAAAAAGTCGTCCATCTGGTAGAAGAAAAAGGTAGCATTTTATCTTATCCCATTCAGAAAGGTGTTTCATCTTACCTCATTGCATCTTACCGTGTTTTTAAAATAGTTATTGAGCTCATTTCTAACCGCTGGTGGTGGTAGGACCTCGTGCAGGGTCCGCCCGGATAGCTACCACCGTCTTACCCGTTAACCTGCCGCTAAATAGTTAGTACTGTGTTCCGGTTTGGGGGTAAGATAGCCGATGTGATATGTGATTACTGGCATAGAGACAATCTATCTAAGCCCTCAAGGTAGGTAGCGTATAGGCGATTTTTTGATCACTATGTCCATGGGCCTCAGTTCCCGCTTTCCATCAGGTGGGCTGAGAGCTCACCTTCGTCACATAAAAAAAACCGACTTCAAAAAAGGAGGAGTCTCTCAATCCGACTGATTTTTCAGCCTACGATAGTCCACTGCTAGACGTAGGCCTCTCCTATTAACTATGCGTATAGACGCATTAGGAGGTAAATGTCCATAATTGCCACGCTGGGCAAGCGGATTGGCGATCGCAGTAATGTGTCCACTATCATCAATCTTTTATCAAATAATGGTCAGTGACACTTCAATCCCTTAGTCGACTCTTACTACACCCGCGGGAGGAGTTGGGGTGGTGACAAATGTATTCTTACTGCCGTCACCACACGGCCAAGTCGTTAGCTCATCGCTTACTCGCCTGTGGTGGTACAAATGTCTAAGAATCCCACCTATAATGTATCCGACCTAATATCCAAAATCGAAAATGCTAATAGATGCTAATCGCGAGGTGATAATCTCGTTGGTTTATCTCGGTAGCTATATTCGGTGTTCATTACGCGTGTTTTACATTGAAATAAGCCTCGCAATAGTTTGCCACTTCAGATTCTTATCAGGATAATCAAGTTATTGTTTAACTGCTGTTTGTTTCGTCTATCTATACAAATAAATACAAAAATAAGGCTAATTCAATTTAGGCACGTAGGCCGTGTGATGACGGCAGTAAGAATAAATTTGTCATCACCCCAACTTTTCCTGCGGGTGTCGTAAGAGTCGACTAAGGGTTTGAAGTGTCACTGACCATTCTTCGATAGAAGATTGATGATGGGCAGCGTCATCATAGTGGACACATTACTGCGATCGCCAATCCGCTTGCCCAGCGATTAAGGGCATTTACCTCCTAATGCGTCTATGCGCATAGTTAATAGGAGAGGCCTACGTCCAGCAGTGGACTGAGATAGGCTGATGATGTGACGTTACGTTGCACTTATGAAAAAACCGGAGGAAGCTATCATATGAATAATGTTGTCTACATTATAATTATTAAAAGCTTGCTCCGGTTTTAAGTGTTTTAACCCTACGCCATTGGCCCGAGAAAACTTTTTATTTTTCCGGCGTAAACTCGATTGGTTCTCAATTGTTCAAGACAATAATAATATACTAAGTAATGATGCACTTTATTAACGTAATATGCAGTAAAGAAGCTAACATTTAATTGTTTTATCAAGTGAATAATGTTGTAAAGATGTAAATAAAGCTTACGTGATCTGAAATTATCTTCTTAAAGAGCGTGATTATGAAATTAAGCAAAGTTTGTATGTTTGTTTTTTTTTTTAATGGATCTAACTTTAATGTTCTAACCCCAGAATTTTCACGTAGTTTTAACCCTAATTCATCAACATCATCAGTTCAGTCGGCCATAGGATGCTGGACAGCCCTTATTATTTGACCAATTTTTTATATGCCATAGATCTCATGTCGTACATTCCAGACTGCGAGGTATCACATCCGCTCGGAACCGCATCGTTTAGCAAAAACCGGCAACTCTGCCGTGAGAGTGACAAGACAATAGTTATAATTGTTCCCGTTGCACTAGACCAGAAGTCGACAATCAAATGGATAAAGAGATAAGTAGCATAGTGTGGTTGATATAAAGACGGGATCTCCTGCCAGTAACGCATTATTCAACGAAGAAATAAAACATGGAAGCCGCACGCCATACTAAGGCTGCGGCTCCATTGAGGCGGAGAGGAGCGGAGATGTGCAAAATTGACCAATTACATTCTTCAAATTCAAAATTCGAAACACTGTGATGCGGTCTCATTGGCCAATTTTGCACATCTCCGCTCCTCTCCGCCTCAATGGAGCCGCAGCCTAAATTGCCTTTCAAAAACGGTCTTTTTAGTTGACAAATGTCACCCTCTATTCAATGCATCAGGGCAATGAATTTCAATGTCAACCTATAAAAAATTAAATCGCTTTTTAAAGAGCTGTGATTGGTCCGTCAAAGTTTTGATTGGCTATATAACTATATCCTATAAACATATTTCAAAGATGTTGCGCCGAAATATACGTGGTGTCTCAGCGTGGTGTTAAGAAAAACGCTATGTCCTGCCCATCTTGGTACAATTTAACAATTGTTTCTGGGGGCATTTTTGAGCTTGTGTTCGACTTCCATGTTATAAAGTCGCAGCGTATATTACTTACAGTATTTTTTTATTCGAACAACATTACTGTCCTGTTGACCTACCGCGAACTACCAAATTCGTAAATTTCGGACATCGTCTCTCTCTGTTGGAGAAACGAAAGGTGCATGCAGACCAAAAAAGCATTCGCTGCTCTATCCCTCACTCTACGAAATCAACGAATCTCGTTTCGTGTAACGATCGAATTAGGTTCGTAGGGGGTTGGAATAGCGAATGCTCGTTTGGTCTGAATGCACCTTTAGCGTTTACCTACCTACATACTCGATACGTAAAACTGTCTATCACGGTCTGGCTGATGTATTAACTTTTTCTCTCTCAATTTCGTGGTTCTCTCAATTGTATAAACTGTTAGCGATATTATAATATAAAAACGCTAACGCCGATATAGAGTGTAAATTCCTAAAGATATCGTACTTAATTGTTGTTACGAACCTGACTGCAATTAAGGTTTTTTTATTTTAATTTCGGTTTGCTAAGTTGGGGGACGTTTATGAAGAAGGGGGCAGGTAGAATTGCAACTCTACCATTTCCTTTCCTGGTCTGTTTGAGCAGTAAAGTTACGTGATGTGCACTAGTTGTGTGAACTAGGGTTTACCAGGGGAAAATCTGAATTTATTAATAAATAAGGGTGTAACAAAAAGTAAAACCATATAAATAAAAATGTTACTGTAGATGTCGCCGGGTAGAGGTATGTTTGGAATAACTGCTCTGACTTGAAAGCCATGGTTTACCATGCCTACCTAATTTATTTGGATAAGTACCTAAGTAGGTACTCGTACTTTATCCAATGGATTGATGTTTCAAAGTTTATTGGAGTGCAATTCAGTTAATTTAGAACGAATCAGCATATGTAAAAATGTTTAACAATGTATGTGGAAAACCCAAAACCAAAAGAAAACTGGAAAAGAAGCCGAAATTTTCAGTAAACGCTATCTTTAACCCCTCAACTGTGGAGACGTCCCGAAAGGACGTCTGTCGCCAATGTCATTGAAAATTAGAATTTTCTTTTCGAGGTTTATTTTCCAGTAGTACCTACTTTTTTGACAGACCACATACCTACTAGGGGTTAAGAGAACAAACCGCCTATTGTCTGCATGATAAATATTACGATGTACCTATTTAATCAATTATTTTCCATTTTGAGGTGTTAAGAAGAACATGTTTTATTATATCCTTATAATTAGACTTTCGTCATAATAAAGAGCTACGCATTACCTACTAGCAAACTTATGCATTGCAATTTCAACATTTAGCAGATGATCGCAAATATCGCAATGTAATAAAATACTTAGTTATGAAACAAGCTTTAAATTTAGTACCCTTGGCCATTTAGAGTGTAATTAGTTTGATCCGAAATACACTATTTTACATATTTTATGAGTAATTACAAAACAAGTCGTGTAATTTTGCGAAATATGCTAATAGAACATCAGATTTCGTTTACGGCAATTAAAAGAGATGCAATTATTTCAAACTTTTAATTAATCTTAACTCGTAGCACGCTGATCTCTAGTTTGAATAAATATCCTAGGAGTTAAATCAGCTGAACACGGTAAATTATCCACTGTTTTATTGCCGTTTTTATTGAAGTTAAATTTAAAAAAAAACTGCATCGTTAACATTAGCGGAAGTCAATGATAGGTACTTTATAAGAGAATACTTACTTTTCGACAGATGATGCCTCCGATAATAAAACTCCTCTAAACAAACACATCACGCATCACTTTTAAAAAACACTTCGTTCTACACATTGTTAGAAAATACAAATAAAAAGTAACACAGTGAACCAAATATAACCTTTTATCAGGCACGTACAGTCTATCATAAACAAGCGATTAATTACTCAACTTTTTAAATTTCGAAACGGCTCGGTGAAAACGCGCGAAAATTTTATGGTGAATCGATTATTTTTTAATTTTCCAACGCAATGTTTGCGGTTTTTTATTCAATATTTCTTGCGCAATTTTATAGTAGTGAATATATTATCGGATTGGTATTTATGTCGTAATGGTTAAGATAGATAATTAAAAGTATGTCATTCGAATGCGGGTTGTCGGACCGGGTTGTGCGTTGCGTAAAGTAGACGCGTGGTCGCGACTCGGCTGTGCTATAGAAACTGAAAGTATCCGACCCCTCCTCGATGCTACCGGCGTTAGGTAATACCTTTATTACCATATTAATCCCTGATCATAACTTGGTGCATCCGACGACTTCTCGTTACTTAAAATCGTAAAGTTGACGCCGTCGCCAAGGTTCGGCTGAGCAAAATGCGCGTCCGTTAGGTATTTAGCAAATAAAATTTACCTGCTTATTTGCAGCGCAGTGTGTAATTTAGTAAATAAGTATAGCTTACCCCAGGTAACCTAAGTAGCGCCACTAGTACCTATAGCTGGATTCATCACTTCATGAGCTTGATTCTATTCTCTGGCCAACCAGCTTTCATAATCATCATCATCTCAACCATAAGACGTCCACTGCTGAACAATAGGCCTCCCCTCCACATGTACCGGTTAGATGCGACCTGCATCCAGCGTGTCCCGGTGACCTTCATAAGGTCGTCTGTCCATCTTGTGGGTGAACGTCCTACGCTCCATGGTCTCCACTCGAGCACTTTTCGACCCCATCGACCATCTGCTATGCGTGCAATGTGGCCTGCCCTTTGCCACTTCAGCTTGCTAATCCGGAGGGCTATCTCAGTAACTTTAGTTCGTCTCCTCATTTTTGATTCGATCACGCAGAGAAACTCCGAGCATAGCCCTCTCCATAACTCGTTGAGTGACTCTGAGTTTGTCAGTAGAAAAATGCGACAAATTCATTAAGTAATAATATCAATTTTTACATGAAGCCTGTGGCGGATTTTATCATAGATTGTAGTGTGACTAAGCCTGTGGCGTATCTATTTTTGTACCTTCCTGACGAAGCCTGCGAAGAGCATTAAAAAAAATGGATGTAATTTATTTTGCAATAATATATATTAAATTCATATAATGACATGAATATGAAGTGACTACAGAGTCTGCACTCAGCTGTTATCAGTATAATAAATTCATTTTTTTTTTAAACGGGACGTCGAAAAATACATCCTACTTATCTTATCAAGTAAGTACACTCAACCAATTGAACCTTAGCTAGCCACTCTAAAACCATGAATGAAATTCCGAGTAGTAAGAGATTTCTTACAATTTGAGACATAACGTTATTTTGTCATATTCCTGAGTGGCCTAAGGTTCAAGTACAACTAGGTGTCTCTGGTCTACAACCCTATGTAGGTAATAAATTCGTAGCACATATTTATATACAAGTTAACTTTTTTAAATATAATTCAACGGTTAAACTCACGTGTATTTATTTAATACGCGCGACATGTTTCGGAGAGCCTAGGTCTCCATTATCAAGCACAGAGCCCGCGTTCACGTATACTCGAACAAAAGTGAACTTTTGACCACCGAGTCAAACAACTTTTGTTCTTCCGACCTAAACATCCGCGACAAATGGAATTAAAGCGTATATCTAAATATAGGTACCATCAGCTATCAGCTATCACCGCCGGTTTACACGGGAGGTGAGACCAATGCCTTAATTATACCGTTATATTTAGTTATTTTGGCCACTTATCGCGGTAAAAATATAGCCCTGTAGCTGTATGCAAATATATCTCAAC
This sequence comes from Thaumatotibia leucotreta, assembly GCA_025490895.1. Taxonomy (NCBI): domain Eukaryota; kingdom Metazoa; phylum Arthropoda; class Insecta; order Lepidoptera; family Tortricidae; genus Thaumatotibia; species Thaumatotibia leucotreta. The sequence goes on along the minus strand of JALPQI010003665.1, from coordinate 74,908 downwards.
GCCCACACTAACAAAACCTTCTACAGCGATAAGCACTGAAACTTGCGAAATGGCATGAAAGCACAATGCGGTCTGGTTTGACAATGGCCGAATTATCCAATTTGGAATCTGACGAGAATCCGAGAAAGGCAGGTCGCATTCCGAGGGACTACCGCTGTGTCCGAGATAGGTTTATAATACAGACTGAAATACGCTGAGTTACAGTACCGGTCAAAAATTTAAGTTCGTATACACACGTTCGTACCACAATTTTGATACGAAATCGATTTTTAGCATTTAAGTCGACACTTGTTTTCAATTAATATGTGACTGATTATTGAGCTATTCCTTTTCAATTAATTAATAGTAAATTGTGCATCAAGGGAGGTAAGTACGGAATTACTAAAGAGAGTGTTAGAAGCCCGACACCGTAGGCGAGGGGCTTTTAATGACTCGAGTTAATATTCCGATTACCGACCGTGATGCATACAATGTTTTTCATCACACTTGCGGACAAAACATAAGTTTTAACACGTTCGAGGCCGGTGACACACATATGTGACCGAAAAAACTGTATTCCTATGCCAGTGACACACATACGTGTTCAAAGTAATCTCATTCTTATGCCACTAGCATTAATCAAGTTCTCACTCCTATGCCAGTCGCATCGAAATACGAACATTTTTGACACAAATGTGTGTCGCCGGCATAAGAGTACAATCTTTTCGGTCACACATGCGTGTCACTGGCATAGGATTTCTAATATATCAGACAATTTCGATCGGCATAGTATAAGCACTTAGTGAAACAGTACCGGAGGCGAACGTGTTAAGATAAAAAAAAAATCTATGACGTACAGACATTTCTATTGCTCCCTAGGGAATTTCACTTTTCTATTACTCCCGCTACGTATGCAAGCCATGACGCGCTTAGACAGCAAGTGTGATGAAAAAACCGTTACTTTCGAACATGTCGGACAACTGAAGCAGCTGTGGCAGCTTTTGGTAGTCATACCCACGCGGTGGTTTTTTTCATATTGGCACAAATAAGCGGTTCCGCTCCACCTGATCGTAAGTGAAAAGTGGAGCCCAAACCTGTCAGTTGCCACCGCCTTACTGACCCGCTAGATGCTTCTTCACGCTTCGTCGGTGTTCATACTAATGATGATCAAAAAATTACAACTTCACTTGCCTATGAATTATTATCGCATCCAATGTATAAAATTGTCCTGATTTTATGGGAAATTAATATTAAATAGCATTTAGCAAGACATCGGTAGAAAAAAATATTTCGCTGTTAACACTGAAAAAAAAACGATTAGCGATTGCTCGAAAGTCTATTTTGTATCGAAATCATGGTTTTGCCGGTACTGTATGTATGGGTCATACAGATTTTTTTATATGAGTTAGGTTACAAATCTTTGCAAGTAGAAAATGGCGGCAAATTTAATTTTGTTTTCATGCCTTTAACTATGTACATTTTTTTGTATTCGACCCATCGCAGGAATGATAGTGCCGCGCATTCTTCAGCTTAAATTGGGTTACTCCCACATCATTTTCCTTCTCAGTCGATAGCAAGTAGGAATAAAGTATAGACAGTCTTCATTTTGCTCGTCTCCTAATGATGTAATTGTTAGTTATGTGTACTAATTGTCTGAATAACCTAGGAGATAGAATTATAATAATTATTATTAATATTATTATACTGCAGCCATGTCATTTTTAGGCCTGGACCGTTCGGGTTGGGTATTTTAACTTATTTGAACCTATTTTTTTCCTTCTTTTTATTGTTTCGCTTTAAATTGCAGTACCTATCTTATAATCAGTGATCGGTTTTTTGGGTGTCCAAAAGCGGGATTTCGCGTATAAAAAAATTACAGGTGTGACTATAAAATTTTATTTAACACTATTGTATTAAGGTTCGGTTAAACTAAAAGAGCATTCGCTGTTCTAACCTCCCACTCTACGAAATTCGATCGGTACACAAAACGTGATTGGTTGATTTCGTAGAACGGGCGCTAGAACGGCGAATGCTCTTTTGGTTTAAACGCACCTTTATACATACAAGAGCATACTTTATGAAACAGAGATATGGCCATATAATTAAAGTTTATTTTTCAAGTTACTATAGGAGACCCGCCGGGAGAATCCAAAACACCGATCACTGCTTATAATACCTACCTAATAAAAAGAACTTATTTTTCTAATTACCTACCCCATTGAGGCGTATTAAAATATAAACGACGAACCAGGTTACTCACGTAATTTAAGATATAATTGCTCGATGTACACATCGGGCTTAGACCGAGAGTGCTCCAGATGAGACCCCCAGAGCAATCATCGACTTAAATTACATGAGTAACCGGGTCCTGAAATATTTTAATAGGTATCACGTTAGTTAGAATTCTAATACCCCATGGAGGTCTTATCTGAAAATCATGCAAGAATTCAAAATATTGGGCTACCTGAAGTGCGCTTCACGTGGCTTAAGATTACACACAACTAATTCGTAGCAAAGTTCATGTGGTTCTTCCCGGAATATTACCAACCGGGAACACGCCGTAGGCTTGAGTAGTTCACGTACGAAAGTACTAAAAAAACGAATTCCGTTCGTTGTACTAGACCGAACTATTCCCAGATGTTTCCGCTCTTAGTTCATCTAGTACAGGGAGCACACGGCCACAGAGCAGGCAAATCGTTCCGAATGAAACGCATGGAGCGCCGAGCTATCGAGCAAGAAAGAAATAGGTAGGCGATGTTTTCGCGCTGGTAGGTATTTAATTTACGATGGAGTAAGCGAATAATAATATTTTCAATTGTACTGATTTAAACTTACGTTGCGTTCGATAGCCGCAATTTTCTTTAAATGACACAATATTTTACGGGCTTTTCAATCATAATTTAAACTTTAAGCATATAAGCATAAAGTTGAATTTTAAAAGTACGTTAGTTACGTTCTGTCAGTTCTTCTACTCGGTTTCTTTCAGTGACCTACTGTACTAAACGAACTAAAAGACCGAACTAGTACACTTGTCCTACTGTACTAGTTGGGATCGATCTGCTCAGTGAACGGAACGAGCAGGCACAAGCCTAACACGCCGTTCCCGGTTGGTAATATTCCCTATATTCCCAATATTACAATTGAGAAATTTTTATTCTGAGAATTTTCGCCATATTGTATTGAGAAACTTACCGGAAACGGCACAGCGATTCCCAATACGGTCATTTTGTCAAAAGTTTGCCTGCGGTTGGTCCTAATTGCCACGACCTCTTCATACATTATGTATGGGACGCGGCAATTAAACCGCAGGCAAACTTTTAGAGAATGACTCAATAGAGAAAAAGAGAAAGGATTTTAATATTTAAGGACATGGAAAAGAAACAATAAAATTTTGCTCCAACATTTTATTTGTCGCATATTTGACAAAATATACCGCCATCTATCTGCACAGATAAATAATCTTATTTACAATCTTTCTACAATTCCAGTAACTGTCTCACAGTTCTCTAGCTTGTATCCTATCAAATACAATATCATCGGTATTGCTGACACAATCAAATATGCTATACTTATATCCATTTTTGAAAAAAAAAATAGGAAACCATACAGTAACTGATGAATATTCGAGTTTACAAGAGTAATAGTAGTTTTAAAGATCAAGTCAAGGAAATTAAGTTAAAAAGGACTATGCGTCAAAATGGACCAAAAACCAACAGAACTGGGAGTAGTGTCATTAAAAAGGTCTGTTTATGTACTTTATTTCGTTCTATGGGTGCAAAGTTGAATTCCATTGGATAATTTTATATGAGTAAGGCGTTCTGCGGGTACTCTCTAAGCAAATCACCGTCGTCCAGACACCATTCATCATAGTATTTACTCTGACTAAAATACAAATATCTCAGTTTTGCAATGGAATTGAACATAGTGCCCGTAGAATGAAATGAAATAAATGTAAATACCTATTTAATGACACCACTTTCAGCTCTGTTGGTTCTTGGTCCACTCTCCATACAAATATGCCCATGGTCCTTTCAATAAAATAACTCTAATAATGTGTATCAATTGACAACATTTTGTTATTGGTAACTTTTGATGCGGTAATACCCTCAGAAAATATAGCTGACTGTCTAATCGCCGCGACTCAAGTATTTTTACGCAAACTGTATAGAAGAGGAAGGGAGATAAAACTCGATATCTCACTCGAAAGGTTAACCAGTAAGTATGGTTCCCTATAAAATTATATAAGTGAAGACACGAATGCAAAATGGTTAGTTTTTAACCACAAATAGAAAAATAATGAACACAAATTTGCATTAGTCGAAAGAGTGTACTTTTTAACATTTGTAAAGCTATGTCAAAAGATTTATTCTAATTTGGCATAGTAGAGGTTAAATTTTGTAATGATAAATGAATGATAGAGAGTAAAAGGTTTTTTTTACAAGCAGATCCAATGAAGTAGTAAACGTTAAAATCTGGATTTGTGCGCTATTTAAGTTATTTTAATATGTTTGACACACTATTTCGTCCTAAATGTAACCTACATTACTAATCTGTTTTAATTTATTTCACAACAATGCAATTTTATTTGACAATGGTTTTCAATATTATTTTCAAATACTATATTGACACATTTATATATTACACAAACAGGTACCTTCATTATAATAAGTACGATATTATTTTTTGATAGAAAAATAGTGAATGCGGTACAAAAATAATTTTCGACAGTTAAATAAATTTCATGTATTAGGATAACAGCTAGAATGACAAAATATTTTATTTTGTAGGACGAATTTTAATTAAACTAAGTTTTGACTAGAATTTATATAAGGATGACATTTACAAATTAGTCGTAAATAAAGTTTGACAAAGTTTTCCGAAAATACCTGAAAAATAACTTTACATATGATATATTCGTATATTTATGTTTGAGTTACTTCATAGTAACAATAACAATGAATCAGGTAGGCCTCTTATTTGGATTTAAAAATACATATTATATTGGATGATATGACATGAATCTAATTCAATAATCGCTTCTGTGCGTTTGTTGCTATAATAAGAGCTAACATCAAAACTATAGTCCATTGACTTATTTACAACATTTTCTACCGCCTCATTTGGTCGCAATCATAGTATATATTTTACCAATTGAACGCCTTACAAGTCAAAATGGCCTACGCGCCAGTATCTTAAAAACCTTATCTGTCAGCAAGATAAGAGACACGGCGGCATTTCTAGTTCACCGTTAAGCGAGTAACTAAACATCACCGTGTCTCTTATTTTTATAGTTCGACGTAATTATGCAAAAGGGAACCAATCCACACGAATCTGTCATTTTAAATATTGACTTTGTTTATTGTGATTTAAAGTGTTAATTAGAATGAAAAATTCATGTGGGTTGGTTCCCTTTCGCATAATTACGTCCAGTTTATAGCTTATCGCTTTCTCGTTCGGGACCAGCGAGCCTAGCCAAGACGCCATTCTGCAATCGTATACGATAAGCGATATATGTATGAGTGACGTATTCGAACGAAAAGTCACGTGAAGAATACCATATATTATTATCCACGTGACCAAGCGATGGTCACGTGACTTATCGCTTATCGTATACGACTGCAGGATGATAATTTGGCTAAGCCTGCAGTGCCTTAGGTTTTACTGGCGTGGTAGTCACGACAGCACATGACATACTACACTTCAAGGCATCCAAAGGGTCAATGGTAGCCATTATACAGTAAAGTAACTTGTATTTTAGAGCTAAGGCACTGGTCTCACCGCGAGCAACTAAGCTATGAACGATCGGCTATAAACACGAACAAAAGATACGCCCTCCCGTGTAAATAAAAGGGACACGGCGATACTCGCCCGGTGGTGATAGCTGATAGCTGGGCGAGTCTCGCCGTGTCTGTTTTATTTACACGGGAGTGCGTATCTTTTGTTCGTGTTTATAGCCCATAGTTCATAGCTTAGTAGCTCGCGGTGAAACTAGTGCCTAAAGTAGCTACAATGAACATGGCCACTCTTATTTGTCTTTTAGAAAACAAGATGCACAATCGGTGCGTAGTAAAAGTGCTCGATAACACTCAGTCGCGAACGAAACCCAGCTATCTTAGTCGTACTAATATACAAGAGTAACAGAGAGAGAACTACGGTTACTGAGCGTTAGCGATTAGCAATTTTGCTATGCACTAATCACCTGTTGTTTCCAAACTTTGAGGCAACTTGGTTTTTTTATGTCAATTATTTTCCAGTTATCAATTATTTAAATTACATATAGCAACGCTATGCTACACTAAAACACTGTATCTATTGAGAATAGTAAAATGTAGGGATATTTATTGTGACCATCATTACAATCATTAGGGTCTTAAAGACCCAAACTTAAGCAATTTACTTACAATGAGCTATCGTCATAAGTACGCAGACTATCTCCCCATCTTGCTTATAATCGCGTATTGGCAGGCGCGAATCCAGGATTTAAAGGGGGGTTTTACTTAAGATATTTCTTATTTCTCAAAAGCTTGTAACTAGTAATACAGAAGTCACTATCTAATTAATGGTGTTAAAAGAGACTTCCACTTGTATTACAAGATACAAGCGTTTAAGTAACGGGCCCATGGTAGTATTTTAAGGTCTTTGCCCATTAGACCGTACCATGACCGTAGCACAAAAAACTATTATTTGTATGGAAAAGTATGAGACGGTGTTGGCCGGCGCCGGAACGTCCTAGTGGGCATAGCCGCTAAATATGTTTATCCCTTTCGATCTTACAGACATATTAATAGGACCGAAAGGGACAAACAATACTTAGCGTCTTTCAAAATTAGGGGAGGTTTATGAATAATAGTATTATTCTGCGTTAAACTCACGGGTCTAGCTCATGGTATGCATCTACTTCGAAACTAAAACTCAACTCGTTCAAACTGGTTTCACGGTATACAGATTTGTAAAATGTATCTCTAATATCAGTACAATGAAAAAAAATACGAATTTATGAATCTGAATACGCTTTGTAAGCATTTCTGAAATAGGTGAACACAAAGAAACTTAGTTTATGACAGCAACTCTATTTTAGTTATTCATTTATGGTAATATATAGATCAGACTAGTTTTCAAGCATCTTTCGGTGGTTTCATTATTATTTCAAACCAACCATAAAAGCGGTCATTGTCAGTCCGAAAAACAAAAGTTGTCCACTCAGTGGTCAAAAGTTAACAGCTTTTGTAAATCTATGTTACGATTTAAATTGTATTTACATCAAATTAGTACAGGTATTCTTTAACTTTAGGTATGTCCACCGAAAAGACGATAACCTAAGTCTGACAATGACCCAGCAACGAATGACAAGAAAAATGTGATTGTCCCTTTAATTGCTGCCATAGCTATTCCGCGCATCAATAGAAAACGAAAAAAAAAATTGCATTATTTCATAATCACGCACTTTCATAACACAATCTTTGTCTTGTCACCCACTTAAGACCTTAAAGCTTGAGTTCACGTACATTTTTAGTAAAAATATGTAATGTCACGATATGTGTCAAAGACAACAAATGCATGAAATGTGTGCCAATTGCAAAAAAAAAACTATTTAAAGGCATTTATTTGGCTATTTATATTTCTAACATTTCTGTGTTACGAAGTTGATTTTTGTGTAACAATCTTTGACAGTTAAAAATGGCGACCAATTCAAATTTCATATGAATATGAGCGATCAACAATACGCAATTACATTTTATAAATATGCCGCCATTTTCTACTGTCAAAGGTGATTGGACAGAGTATACCACATAGTTTGTATGACTAATTTTCGTAATACGATTGACGCAATCGTAATTTTTGTTATGATTAAGGCCTATGGCCTAAGGCTTAAGGCTATGTACATTTTTTTCATCCGATAGGAAAGTCAGCCATAGTAGTTTACATTTTTTTCGTTTTCTACTAGCGCAGGAATTCGTTAATTTATGCAATATTTAATAGAAATGCTCATTTTACCACACTAAAGCTTACCCTAGAGTACATCTACATTATCACATGTATTACTTGACCCCTACAATTTTAAATTAAATATTTTGAGCCACCTTTACATGAACACATACTAACCCTGTGTTCTACATCCCTTATTCAGGAACGTTTCTTAACTTAACAAGTTTATAAGTATCGTTTGTCCCTTTTCATCTTATCGATATTTATACAGAGTTACTTTTTCACCAGTACAATAAATTAACATATGTAATAGTAGTCAAAAATACAAAATACTAGCATTGTTTGTTTGCCACTTTGGAACAAAATAAACTTAAATACTAATGTTCGAACTTATCCGCAAATCTAACAAGAAATGTGGACGTATTACGCATCTATCGGTGTGCATAACTAGCAAAACGCACGAATTATCAACTGTTTGTTTAAAATGTCATCGCGCGCGGCATGGCGGGTTGGGTCACCCCTTCTCGCCGCCTTTGTCATACCGCACCGTTGACGCCTTGTAATTAGTGCATCCATTATATTACATTTGCATGAAGGATACATTAACAAAACATTTTTTTTTAAATGTGTTGTTTTTATTTGATAAATGTGATCTATTATCGATACAAATGATATGGTAGAATTTATTGTACCGGTGAAAAAGTAACCCTGTATAAAACGGAAAGGGACAAACGATACCTAACGGCTTGCTAAGTTAGGAGACCTTTATGAATAAGGGGGAATATTTTTAAAAATATACATAAATTCCGAGATAAATGCTTACATCGGACAACAAATTATACGACAAAAAATTATGTCAAAATATACTAAAACAAACATTAAGAGTCCATAGATTGCATTAAGAAACATAACTTTGACAATTCCATCATAGATTTCGTAGTAAATAATACAATCGCCATCAGATATAACGGAGCGGCGAAGGTGCTCATAAATATCTGATCAGGATGCTTAGCCAAGTTGCCAATCGCCAACGCTTAGTAGCGTATCGTAATTTTCGCTCTGTGTCACTCTTTCATATTAGTGCGACAAAGACAGTTAGCTGCCTTTTATTTACGATTGACGATTAAGCGTTAGCGATTGGCAACTTGTCTGAGCACCCTGGGCCTTAGCCAAGTTGCCAATCGCTAACGCTTAATCGTCAATCGTAAACGAAAGGCAGCTAACTGTCTTTGTCGCACTAATATGAAACCGTGACAGAGAGGGAAAACTACGATACGCTGCTAAGCGTTAGCGATTGGCAACCTGTCGGTGTCGAAGCACCCAGGCCTCTATTGTCATAGTGTTGTGTGTGCACTGTAGTGCATGTTTATATCTGACAGCGACTGTACTTAAATTAACTTAAGGAACATAGAAATATGGTTCGAATACCACAATATTTACAAGTAGGCCCTATCGCCTATAAATATGTACACATGTCAATCAATTTTCGACTTTCGTCGCGTCTACAATGTACTAAATAGTACAGATTACATGAAATGGCAAAAGACAATAACTTAGAAATCTTTTCTAAGGTTTCTAGATTTTCTTATTCTTATATTACTTCTAAAAACTCGCTTTTACTATAGATAAATGGATACTGAGACGCGTAAAATATTACAAAATATTGTAGACGTGGTTCTGATCTGATTAAATAGATGCCTTACCAATGTTACTATAGAAGAAGTTACCATTTGGGAATATTCCCCATACTGTATTTGGGAGATTTGTCTACAGAACTTTAGCGTTTTACCAAACTTTTAGTTGAAGAATAACGCTTCTCGGATACTAGTGTCAAATTACTATGGAGTTTTGTTATTGCTATGCGAGAGTATACATTATTCTTCTAATAAAAGTTTTGTCAAATCGACCCTTAATCACAGAACTAAGTATGACGCCGTCATTTGCGCGAAGATTTTCACTAAAATTCGCGTCTTAGTATACATTTGTCTATGCTGATGCATTACTAACTCTCTGAGGGATTTATGCATTTGATAAAAAAATCCCCATAGAGTTAGATACGAGTTTATAAAAGATAGCTTGTTCTTAAATTTAAAGGACAGGTCTATAGTGTTTCCTACCTCAAAAATAGAACTTAGTTCTATGTCACAAACATATTACATAAAACGGGGCATGAAATCGTGCAAATAATGTTACTTTAGTATCGCATTACAATTTACAAGCGGAAATTTATTTCTAGCGCAATCGATCACATAGATACATTCCGCCTGACCTTGATTGTGACCTTGAGAGTGGCCTCAACACTTGCTATTGTCTACTCATCCATCGCGACCCCTCTGTAAGCATCATCACACATAAGATGCCCGGTCCTATCCAACACTTGTTCGAAATAACTCCAAAAGGTCTGACCTTGACCTCGCGGCGCATGATCTCGAGTCACGTGACCTTGAGCGTGGCCTCAACACTTGCGCACGCCGTGCATGTCGAGGAAGGCGGGCAAATTTTACATGTAAACTGTCTACTCATCCATCGCGACCCCTCTGTAAGCATCATCACACATAACATGCCCCGTCCTATCCAACACTTGTTCGAAATAACTCCAAAAGGTCCGATCTTGACCTTGCGGCGCCTGATCTTGCGTCACGTGACATTGAGCGTTGTCTCAACACTTGCGCACGCCGTGCATGTCGCACGCGTGGAGGACGGCGGGCAAATTTTACATGTAAAGTGTCTATTCATCCATCGCGACCCCTCTGTAAGCATCATCACACATAACATGTCCCGTCCTATCCAACACTTGTTCGAAATAGCTCCAAAAGGTCTGACCTTGACCTGGCGGCGCATGACCCCGAGTCACGTGACCTTGAGCGTGGCCTCAACACTTGCGCACGCCGTGAATGTCGAGGACGGCGGGCAAATTTTACATGTAATCTATTCATCCATCGCGACCCCTCTGTAAGCATCATCACACATAACATGACCCGTCCTATCCAACACTTGTTCGAAGTAACTCCAAAAGGTCTGACCTTGACCTGGCGCCGCGTGACCTCGAGCTTGTCAACACTTGCGTACGCCGTGCATGTCTAGGAACGCGTGGAGGACGGCGGGCACCTGCGAGGGCTGGTAGCGGCGGTGGTGGAGCGCCATGGCGGCGGCCAATTTTACATGTAAACTATTCATCCATCGCGACCCCTCTGTAAGCATCATCACACATAACATGCCCCGTCCTATCCAACACTTGTTCGAAATAACTCCAAAAGGTCTGACCTTGACCTGGCGACGCGTGACCTAGAGCGTGTCAACACTTGCGTACGCCGTGCATGTCTAGGAAGGCGTGGAGGACGGCGGGCACCTGCGAGGGCTGGTAGCGGCGGTGGTGGAGCGCCATGGCGGCGGCCAATTTTACATGTAAACTGTCTATTCATCCATCGCGACCCCTCTGTAAGCATCATCACACATAACATGCCCCGTCCTATCCAACACTTGTTCGAAGTAACTCCAAAAGGTCTGACCTTGCGGCGCATGATCTTGAGTCACGTGACCTCGAGCTTGTCAACACTTGCGTACGCCGTGCATGTCTAGGAACGCGTGGAGGACGGCGGGCACCTGCGAGGGCTGGTAGCGGCGGTGGTGGAGCGCCATGGCGGCGGCCAATTTTACATGTAAACTGTCTATTCATCCATCGCGACCCCTCTGTAAGCATCATCACACATAACATGCCCCGTCCTATCTAAGACGCGCTCGAAATAACTCCAAAAGCTCTGACCTTGCGGCGCATGATCTTGAGTCACGTGACCTTGAGCGTGTCAACACTTGCGTACGCCGTGCATGTCTAGGAAGGCGTGGAGGACGGCGGGCACCTGCGAGGGCTGGTAGCGGCGGTGGTGGAGCGCCATGGCGGCGGCCAATTTTACATGTAAACTGTCTATTCATCCATCGCGACCCCTCTGTAAGCATCATCACACATAACATGCCCCGTCCTATCTAAGACGCGCTCGAAATAACTCCAAAAGGTCTGACCTTGACCTGGCGGCGCGTGACCTTGAGCTTGTCAACACTTGCGTACGCCGTGCATGTCTAGGAAGGCGTGGAGGACGGCGGGCACCTGCGAGGGCTGGTAGCGGCGGTGGTGGAGCGCCATGGCGGCGGCCAATTTTACATGTAAACTGTCTATTCATCCATCGCGACCCCTCTGTAAGCATCATCACACATAACATGACCCGTCCTATCTAAGACGCGCTCGAAATAACTCCAAAAGGTCTGACCTTGACCTGGCGGCGCCTAACCTCGAGTCACGTGACCTTGAGCTTGTCAACACTTGCGTACGCCGTGCATGTCTAGGAAGGCGGGCAAATTTTACATGTAAACTATTCATCCATCGCGACCCCTCTGTAAGCATCATCACACATAACATGCCCCGTCCTATCCAACACCTGTTCGAAATAACTCCAAAAGGTCTGACCTTGACCTCGCGGCGCCTGACCTTGAGCTTGTCAACACTTGCGTACGCCGTGCATGTCTAGGAAGGCGTGGAGGACGGCGGGCACCTGCGAGGGCTGGTAGCGGCGGTGGTGGAGCGCCATGGCGGCGGCCAATTTTACATGTAAACTGTCTATTCATCCATCGCGACCCCTCTGTAAGCATCATCACACATAACATGCCCCGTCCTATCCAACACTCGTTCGAAATAACTCCAAAAGCTCTGACCTTGCGGCGCATGATCTTGAGTCATGTGACCTTGAGCGTGTCAACACTTGCGCACGCCGTGCATGTCGAGGAAGGCGGGCAAATTTCACATGTAAACTATTCATCCATCGCGACCCCTCTGTAAGCATCATCGCACATAACATGCCCCGTCCTATCCAACACTTGTTCGAAATAACTCCAAAAGGTCTGACCTTGACCTGGCGGCGCCTGACCTTGAATCACGTGACCTTGAGCGTGTCAACACTTGCGTACGCCGTGCATGTCTAGGAAGGCGTGGAGGACGGCGGGCACCTGCGAGGGCTGGTAGCGGCGGTGGTGGAGCGCCATGGCGGCGGCCAATTTTACATGTAAACTGTCTATTCATCCATCGCGACCCCTCTGTAAGCATCATCACACATAACATGACCCGTCCTATCTAAGACGCGCTCGAAATAACTCCAAAAGGTCTGACCTTGCGGCGCATGATCTTGAGTCACGTGACCTTGAGCGTGTCAACACTTGCGTACGCCGTGCATGTCTAGGAACGCGTGGAGGACGGCGGGCACCTGCGAGGGCTGGTAGCGGCGGTGGTGGAGCGCCATGGCGGCGGCCAATTTTACATGTAAACTGTCTATTCATCCATCGCGACCCCTCTGTAAGCATCATCACACATAACCTGCCCCGTCCTATCCAACACTTGTTCGAAATAGCTCCAAAAGGTCAGACCTTGACCTCGCGGCGCACGATCCCGAGTCACGTGACCTTGAGCGTGTCAACACTTGCGTACGCCGTGCATATCGAGGAAGGCGGGCAAATTTTACATGTAAACTATTCATCCATCGCGATCCCTCTGTAAGCATCATCACACATAACATGCCCCGTCCTATCCAACACTTGTTCGAAGTAACTCCAAAAGGTCTGACCTTGACCTGGCGGCGCGTGACCTTGAGCGTGTCAACACTTGCGTACGCCGTGCATGTCTAGGAAGGCGTGGAGGACGGCGGGCACCTGCGAGGGCTGGTAGCGGCGGTGGTGGAGCGCCATGGCGGCGGCCAATTTTACATGTAAACTATTCATCCATCGCGACCCCTCTGTAAGCATCATCACACATAACATGTCCGGTCCTATCTAAGACGCGCTCGAAATAACTCCAAAAGCTCTGACCTTGCGGCGCATGACCTCGAGTCGCGTGTCCTTGAGCGTGTCAACACTTGCGTACGCCGTGCATGTCTAGGAAGGCGTGGAGGACGGCGGGCACCTGCGAGGGCTGGTAGCGGCGGTGGTGGAGCGCCATGGCGGCGGCCGCGAGGCAGGACAGGCGGGGGGAGAGGGCCGCGCGGACTACCGTTTCCGCTGGACCTGGATAAATGTGACATGTATTGTGATTTTAGAATAGGGATGATGACTGTAGACAAAATAAGTACAATCGACAACATAGCTGTGAATACAGACAAAGTGCCAGAAATATGTATACACACCTTTATGTCCAGGCAATAAAGTTCTGTTTACATATTTTTGGCACAAATTCAAATTCAAAATATTTATAGATTATGCAAGTCATTAAAGTTGTTACAAAATAATATTGTGTGTGTCATAATCAACCGTCTTGCGGTATACAATATGTGCTTACAATCTAAATAACATAAAAATAAAAAGTTAATATAATTAATTTAAAAAAAAAACAATTTAGTAAAATGCACTTTGCCTGTGTTCACGGGTATGTTGTTGATTGTACAACAAAATACATGAAGAAATTATTACTAACATGTAGATAGCAGTAATTTTTGTACAGAACTTCTCATTATTAAATTGGAAATAATTTAAAACAGTAGGTCATTTGGCAGTATACAAATTTCATATAAAACTTCAAGTGGCGATAGTTTTGACAGTTCGTTGTAAGTAATACATTTTTCGCAAACTTGCTACGGAATGTTGATGTTACTTACTTTAAATTAAACCCGGAAATACTATGTTTCCGTATGTATGTATTTATTTCACACCTAGGACTGCAAACAGACTGTCTTTTGTTTTGAAACGTCAAATTGTGACACTCGGCCTTGACATTCAGCCACAGAAAAAAAAACATTAAAACTGATGTCTATACCGCCAGGTAAAAGAATACCTCAAATAGATTAAAAAAAAAAGTTAGGCGCGAATGTTTTTTTTTAATATTTTACGATACTGTACTATTGGTATATATTATTTGCTTAAATGAAATAGTATGGTTTGGCGAAATCAGTTCGTTTTATTTCATGGCAAGTTTGAGAAAAGCACTATACAAGTCTCGGCGAGAAACAGGGTTACAGGCCGCGTATCCCTATCTGATATCTACTTGGCCTGTAACCCTTCGTTTCTCGTCCTCTATAGTAATGTACTATTAGAATAGGTGTAAGGCCTGAGTGAGTAGTGTCGAGCCGCGCGTAAATCGGGGCGGGCAGCGGTGCGTCGAGTTAAGCTACGAACAAATAAAACATGGAAGCCGCACGCCATACTAAATTGCCTTTCAAAAACGGTCCTTAATTTTAGTTGACAAATGTCACCCACTGTTCAATGCATCACGGCGACGAATTTCAATGACAACCTATAAAAACTTACACCGCCATTTAAAAATTGTTGTGATTGTTTTAAAGCCTTTTTTTGTCAAAGTTTTAATTGGCTATATTCGATAAACATTTGTCAAAGATGTTGCGCCGACATATGCGCGATGTTAAAAAAAGCGCTATGTCCTGCCCATCTTGGCACAATTGAACAACTGTTTCTGGGGGCATTTTTGATCTGGCGTTAGACGTCCATGTTATCTTCTCACCAACTTTTACTATGGGGACAAAGTCGAAATCGCGAAAAAAAAATCAGCTGTTTCATACAAATTGGCGGCATTACGCCGGCCGAAATGTATGAAACAGCTGATTTTTTTTTCGCGATTTCGACTTTGTCCCCATAGTAAAAGTTGGTCAGTATGACCTATACATTCACTACGTAGAATTTGAACGGTCGAAATAAAAACACCCTGTATATGGTCGCAGGTCTTAAGGGATTTGAACAGCGTGCACTCAGGCCATGCGCATACGTTTGCATTTGTTTAACATGGACGCCCGCCAGACGCCCCGCTGAGCGTCTACTCAGGCCTTAGACTTATAACTAAGGTGAAATTCAAACACACAAGAGTACAATCGGCAACACAGCTGTGGATACAGACAAAGTGCCAGAAATATGTATACACACCTTTATGCCCAGGCAATAAAGTTCTGTTTACATATTTTTGGCACTTTGCCTATGTTCACAGGTATGTTGTCGATTGTCAGAGGCCGAGAAAATGAGGATTTCCGGCCAAGTTGGTATATACGGATAGGGAACGAGGCCGGGAATCCGTTCTCACGCCGAGGCATGTGCTTTTCTCAAACATACAAAGAAATACAAAAAACAATAATGACAATGTTGTCGAAATTAAAAAAAAAGTTACTTTGCTGGCCTAGGCCTGAAAGTGTTATGATATTCCATTTCCATCCCAGTAAGTTACTGCGCCCTAAAAGCGATACTTCCGAGTCTATTTTAAGGAACGTAAAGACAATATTTCATTGCATGTTTGAGAAAAAATATTACAAAAGAAAAAATTAAGAATTTATCATAGAAGTAGACGTTTTGTAGGATAACCCAAAACGTAACTTATAACAAGAGCAGTAACGATGGCATCAACATCATTTTACTAAAATAGCATGCGAGTAACTCGAAGCCTATTACTCGCATATCTATCGAACGATTTAAAATTTTCTCTAATATAACTTACCACCGATAGCAGCAACTAAAGGCGTGATACCGTCGCAGTCCACGGCGTCCGAGTGTGCTCCTTAACTCGAACACTACGCTACTAACAGAAGCCCATTGTTCGCGTATCTATCGAATGACTATAGTGTATTTCTATGTATAACTTACCACCGATAGCAGCGACTAAAGGCGTGATACCGTCGCAGTCCACGGCGTCCGAGTGTGCGTCGTGCGAGTAACTCGAACACTACGCTACTAAGAGAAGCCCATTACTCGCGTATCTATCGTATAACTATAGTGTATTTCTATGTATAACTTACCACCGATAGCAGCGACTAAAGGCGTGATACCGTCGCAGTCCACGGCGTCCGAGTGTGCTCCTTAACTCGAACACTACGCTACTAAGAGAAGCCCATTGTTCGCGAGTGACTATAGTGTATTTCTATGTATAACTTACCACCGATAGCAGCGACTAAAGGCGTGATACCGTCGCAGTCCACGGCGTCCGAGTGTGCTCCTTAACTCGAACACTACGCTACTAAGAGAAGCCCATTGTTAGCGTATCTATCGAATGACTATAGTGTATTTCTATGTATAACTTACCACCGATAGCAGCGACTAAAGGCGTGATACCGTCGCAGTCCACGGCGTCCGAGTGTGCGTCGTGCGAGTAACTCGAACACTACGCTACTAAGAGAAGCCTATTACTCGCGTATCTATCGTATGACTATAGTGTATTTCTATGTATAACTTACCACCGATAGCAGCGACTAAAGGCGTGATACCGTCGCAGTCCACGGCGTCCGAGTGTGCTCCTTAACTCGAACACTACGCTACTAAGAGAAGCCCATTGTTCGCGTATCTATCGAATGACTATAGTGTATTTCTATGTATAACTTACCACCGATAGCAGCGACTAAAGGCGTGATACCGTCGCAGTCCACGGCGTCCGAGTGTGCGTCGTGCGAGTAACTCGAACACAACGCTACTAAGAGAAGCCCATTGTTCGCGTATCTATCGTACGACTATAGTGTATTTCTATGTATAACTTACCACCGATAGCAGCGACTAAAGGCGTGATACCGTCGCAGTCCACGGCGTCCGAGTGTGCTCCTTAACTCGAACACTACGCTACTAAGAGAAGCCCATTGTTCGCGTATATATAGAATGACTATAGTGTATTTCTATGTATAACTTACCACCGATAGCAGCGACTAAAGGCGTGATACCGTCGCAGTCCACGGCGTCCGAGTGTGCGTCGTGCGAGTAACTCGAACACTACGCTACTAAGAGAAGCCCATTGTTCGCGTATCTATCGAATGACTACAGTGTATTTCTATGTATAACTTACCACCGATAGCAGCGACTAAAGGCGTGATACCGTCGCAGTCCACGGCGTCCGAGTGTGCTCCTTAACTCGAACACTACGCTACTAAGAGAAGCCCATTGTTCGCGTATCTATCGAATGACTATAGTGTATTTCTATGTATAACTTACCACCGATAGCAGCGACTAAAGGCGTGATACCGTCGCAGTCCACGGCGTCCGAGTGTGCTCCTTAACTCGAACACTACGCTACTAAGAGAAGCCCATTGTTCGCGTATCTATCGAATGACTATAGTGTATTTCTATGTATAACTTACCACCGATAGCAGCGACTAAAGGCGTGATACCGTCGCAGTCCACGGCGTCCGAGTGTGCTCCTTAACTCGAACACTACGCTACTAAGAGAAGCCCATTGTTCGCGTATCTATCGAACGACTATAGTGTATTTCTATGTATAACTTACCACCGATAGCAGCGACTAAAGGCGTGATACCGTCGCAGTCCACGGCGTCCGAGTGTGCTCCTTAACTCGAACACTACGCTACTAAGAGAAGCCCATTGTTCGCGTGTATATAGAATGACTATAGTGTATTTCTATGTATAACTTACCACCGATAGCAGCGACTAAAGGCGTGATACCATCGCAGTCCACGGCGTCCGAGTGTGCGTCGGGCGAGTAACTCGAACACTACGCTACTAAAAGAAGCCCATTGTTCGCGTATATATAGAATGACTATAGTGTATTTCTATGTATAACTTACCACCGATAGCAGCGACTAAAGGCGTGATACCGTCGCAGTCCACGGCGTCCGAGTGTGCTTCTCGTGCGAGTAACTCGAACACTACGCTACTAAGAGAAGCCCATTACTCGCGTATCTATCGAATGACTATAGTGTATTTCTATGTATAACTTACCACCGATAGCAGCGACTAAAGGCGTGATACCATCGCAGTCCACGGCGTCCGAGTGTGCGTCGTGCGAGTAACTCGAACACTACGCTACTAAGAGAAGCCCATTGTTCGCGTATATATAGAATGACTATAGTGTATTTCTATGTATAACTTACCACCGATAGCAGCGACTAAAGGCGTGATACCGTCGCAGTCCACGGCGTCCGAGTGTGCGTCGTGCGAGTAACTCGAACTACGCTACTAAGAGAAGCCCATTGTTCGCGTATCTATTGTATAACTATAGTGTATTTCTATGTATAACTTACCACCGATAGCAGCGACTAAAGGCGTGATACCGTCGCAGTCCACGGCGTCCGAGTGTGCTCCTTAACTCGAACACTACGCTACTAAGAGAAGCCCATTGTTCGCGTGTATATAGAATGACTATAGTGTATTTCTATGTATAACTTACCACCGATAGCAGCGACTAAAGGCGTGATACCATCGCAGTCCACGGCGTCCGAGTGTGCGTCGTGCGAGTAACTCGAACACTACGCTACTAAAAGAAGCCCATTGTTCGCGTATATATAGAATGACTATAGTGTATTTCTATGTATAACTTACCACCGATAGCAGCGACTAAAGGCGTGATACCGTCGCAGTCCACGGCGTCCGAGTGTGCTTCTCGTGCGAGTAACTCGAACACTACGCTACTAAGAGAAGCCCATTACTCGCGTATCTATCGAATGACTATAGTGTATTTCTATGTATAACTTACCACCGATAGCAGCGACTAAAGGCGTGATACCATCGCAGTCCACGGCGTCCGAGTGTGCGTCGTGCGAGTAACTCGAACACTACGCTACTAAGAGAAGCCCATTGTTCGCGTATATATAGAATGACTATAGTGTATTTCTATGTATAACTTACCACCGATAGCAGCGACTAAAGGCGTGATACCGTCGCAGTCCACGGCGTCCGAGTGTGCGTCGTGCGAGTAACTCGAACTACGCTACTAAGAGAAGCCCATTGTTCGCGTATCTATCGAATGACTATAGTGTATTTCTATGTATAACTTACCACCGATAGCAGCGACTAAAGGCGTGATACCGTCGCAGTCCACGGCGTCCGAGTGTGCGTCGTGCGAGTAACTCGAACACTACGCTACTAAGAGAAGCCCATTGTTCGCGTATCTATCGAATGACTATAGTGTATTTCTATGTATAACTTACCACCGATAGCAGCGACTAAAGGCGTGATACCGTCGCAGTCCACGGCGTCCGAGTGTGCTCCTCGTGCGAGTAACTCGAACACTACGCTACTAAGAGAAGCCCATTGTTCGCGTATCTATCGAATGACTATAGTGTATTTCTATGTATAACTTACCACCGATAGCAGCGACTAAAGGCGTGATACCGTCGCAGTCCACGGCGTCCGAGTGTGCGTCGTGCGAGTAACTTGAACACTACGCTACTAAGAGAAGCCCATTGTTCGCGTATCTATCGAATGACTATAGTGTATTTCTATGTATAACTTACCACCGATAGCAGCGACTAAAGGCGTGATACCGTCGCAGTCCACGGCGTCCGAGTGTGCTCCTTAACTCGAACACTACGCTACTAAGAGAAGCCCATTGTTCGCGTATCTATCGAATGACTATAGTGTATTTCTATGTATAACTTACCACCGATAGCAGCGACTAAAGGCGTGATACCGTCGCAGTCCACGGCGTCCGAGTGTGCTCCTTAACTCGAACACTACGCTACTAAGAGAAGCCCATTGTTCGCGTATCTATCGAATGACTATAGTGTATTTCTATGTATAACTTACCACCGATAGCAGCGACTAAAGGCGTGATACCGTCGCAGTCCACGGCGTCCGAGTGTGCTCCTTAACTCGAACACTACGCTACTAAGAGAAGCCCATTGTTCGCGTATATATAGAATGACTATAGTGTATTTCTATGTATAACTTACCACCGATAGCAGCGACTAAAGGCGTGATACCGTCGCAGTCCACGGCGTCCGAGTGTGCGTCGTGCGAGTAACTCGAACACTACGCTACTAAGAGAAGCCCATTACTCGCGTATCTATCGAATGACTATAGTGTATTTCTATGTATAACTTACCACCGATAGCAGCGACTAAAGGCGTGATACCGTCGCAGTCCACGGCGTCCGAGTGTGCTCCTTAACTCGAACACTACGCTACTAAGAGAAGCCCATTGTTCGCGTGTCTATCGAATGACTATAGTGTATTTCTATGTATAACTTACCACCGATAGCAGCGACTAAAGGCGTGATACCGTCGCAGTCCACGGCGTCCGAGTGTGCTCCTTAACTCGAACACTATGCTACTAAGAGAAGCCCATTGTTCGCGTGTCTATCGAATGACTATAGTGTATTTCTATGTATAACTTACCACCGATAGCAGCGACTAAAGGCGTGATACCGTCGCAGTCCACGGCGTCCGAGTGTGCTCCTCGTGCGAGTAACTCGAAAACTACGCTGCGAAGGGAGGCCGCCCATTGCCCTCGAGTATCTATGGAGGAAAATATGTGGTAAATATTCGTACAATATCTAATTTACAATTGGCATTGGTTGACAAAAAAGGTCGTGAAAATTAAAAACCTTTATTTTATTTTATACAGGGTGTAATCGATAAGTGTTTACAGGCCATAATTCCGTAAATATGAGAGATATCAGAAAACTTTTAAGTGATATCGAAAGTACGTTACTCAACGAGTATAACTATACTCATAACTTTTTCTGAATAGATGAAGTAATATTAAAAATACTAAGTTAAAACGCTCCCATACATTCTGTATGACGACTTACAGCCTTAAGGCGAGGTAATAGTAGAATTCCCGTTTGTTTTTTTCAGTTTTCTTAATAATACTACTTCCTTATGATGTAAAACTTACATATGTTACATTTAAGAACTTGATCTATCCCGCATTGATTAGTATTAGGTACTTAAATAAACTTAGCCCTATAGAAAACGACCCCAAACATAGGTCTAATCTCTGCATGAAAACTCATTTTGCCACGAAACAACATAACTTTACCGAGAAAAAAATATATCAGAAGAAACGTCAAAGTCTGTGTCAAAGATATTCGAGATGAAATCATTAATATTGTAAGAAATATATTTCATCATACAAAATATGTGAAATTTTGCTCCCGGATCGTACTTGCCGTCATCTTTCAGTCCCAATTGGGACCTGTCGAAGGGAGGACGTACGTCAATTTTGCGCACCGCTGTCGTCAACCAAACTATCTTTAAAATTGGTGTGATAACATAACAAAAAAAGTTATCGTCACTGGCGGTTCGGAGACTGAATAAACATAAGCGGTGAGTGACTAAATTAGTAGAACTACGTTATTCAATTTATCAAACCAAAATAATAACAAACATATTACACAGTATAGATAAAAACAGTAGGATGACTACTGGTGATAAGACTATGACACATTTTGACATGACGAAAATAGTGAAATAATTAAGAATGGTACCTCTCTATTCAAAATAGGATTTTATGTCCATAATGGTTCGTTATCTTATCATCCAATAAAATTTTAAAAATACAATTTTATTTTGGAAGTTGAATTATTTTATGAAATGTTTTGCAAGTAGTCACAGGGGGGAAACGGGGTAGATTGGTACAAGGGGCAGTTTTGAACACCTACACTTATTCCCTTACCCATAGACTTAAACTGTTACGCGGCAATACTAAATCGTAGCTTTGGATGTGTGAGTGTCACACCCCAATGACGCCGACTTTCGCCGCCAGTCGCCCGATGCCGCTTGGCGTGTCACTATGTGTTTGCGAGGTCGGCGAGTAAATAACGTTCGAATTTGTCGATCGTGATTTTGAGTGAAAGCTAAGACGTTTATGGGTGACAATTTTAAGAAACAGTAAGTACGTACATTCAGTAATCATTTTGTATAGTCGTTCTTAACTAATATTTAACGGTATATTATAAAAATCAGTTTTTTGTTTATTTGTCCGAAGGGGCACTTTAAAAAATTAGAAAATGGGGCAGTTTTGAACGTTCCCAAGTGCCCCTCTAGTGTACCAAAGTGCACCTGCTACTTTTAAAGGCATATAACATTTAACGACGTCTATTAGGGTTCCGTAGCCAAAATGGCAAAAACGGAACCCTTATAGATTCGTCATGTCCGTCTGTCCGTCTGTCACAGCCGATTTACTCGGAAACTATAAATGCTACAGTAACGAAATTTGGTAAGCATATGTGTTGTATGAACCGCTACAGGATTATGATACTAAATTGTAAAAAAACCATTGGGGTGGGGGCTCTCCATACATGTAACTGAGGGATAGAACATTTTTTTTGTTGTATATAAGCGTGTGGGGTATTAATGGAAAGGTCTTTGAAAATGATATGAAGGTTTAGCCATCTTATTTTTATTTAAGCAAATCGTTTTCGAGATATCAGCTCTCAAAGTCTGAAAAATGTGTCCCCCCCCTCTATTTTTTAAACTACGTGATATAAAATTCTAAAAAAAATATATGTTATGCACATTGATAAACTCTATCAACGATTTTTGGTTTGATTAAATTATCTCCTATAGTTTTTGAGGTAGGTAGATTTAACTGTATTTTTTTAATAATAAATTGATAATGGTACGGAACCCTTCGCGCGCGAGTCCGACTCGCACTTGGCCGGTTTTTTTTTTTTAGCAAATGGTGCGGCCGTATGTAGCGAAGGCGGAAAGTAACAAAATTAATGAAGAGACTATGGGAACGGCCATATCAGAGGTTGCCTCTAAAACGCTGTCCTTAAGAGTCGCTACTACCAAGTACAGAATACCGTTATCCACATTACATCACCGACTTGGGAAATTAATGTTAAAATATTGCATTAAAGCTTTTTTATAATATGGACTGATTAATGGTAATTCATACTTACAAGACTGAGTTTCTGTAAAACTTTATTTTTGGTTATATGTCAAATGAACAAAAGTTAATTTTATTTTGTATATAATTTAATAAACTGAATCCTAGTATCTAATACATTCCAAAGATAAATTACACAATTGGCTGATTAGCTATAACATTGAACATGTTTAACTAGTCAGCTGTGTTATTTACTTTAAGGGGCAGTTTGATACATAATAGGGGCACTATGATACATGTACCAAAGTACCCCAAAATCGTGTGTCAAAGTGCCCCGTGCCATGTTTCAAAGTGCCCTGCGAATGGGGCACATTTGGAAAAATGCCAATTTTTGTTAAGATTGATATATCTCAATAGCAGTACAGAAATTTAAAAACAAAATGGTAATTTTGTATACTTCAATAACGTTGCTATCGCCTTGGTGCAAAACAAAATTCTTTATAGTTCATTTTATCGGTTAAACTCAAGGTCAAAAAAAGGTGTTCGAAGCTGCCCCACTTTCCTCTACTTTGTGCTAATCTCTGAAATCTAATCAGATACCGTAAAATGCTACGACATTGCAACCTGCCACAAGTT
Organism: Thaumatotibia leucotreta; assembly: GCA_025490895.1. Classification (NCBI taxonomy): domain Eukaryota; kingdom Metazoa; phylum Arthropoda; class Insecta; order Lepidoptera; family Tortricidae; genus Thaumatotibia; species Thaumatotibia leucotreta. The sequence goes on along the minus strand of JALPQI010003665.1, from coordinate 50,845 downwards.
TGCCTGCTAAGGAAAAACTTACTTTTCTACTAAATCGTTATCTATTTTTCCGTCCATACATGTAACTGAAGGATAGAAAAAAAATTTTAGTTGTATATAAGCGTGTGGGGTATTAATAGAAAGGTCTTTGAAAATGATATGAAGGTTTATAAATCTTATATTTATTTAAGCAAATCGTTTTCGAGATATCAGCTCTCAAAGTCTGAAAAATGTGTCCCCCCTCAATTTTTTAAACTACGCTATGTAAAATTAAAAAAAAAACTGTAATGCACATTAATAAACTCTATCCACGATTTTTGGTTTGATTAAATTATCTCCTATAGTTTTTGAGGTAGGTTGATTTAACTGTATTTTTTTAATAATAAATTGATAATGGTACGGAACTCTTCGCGCGCGAGTCCGACTCGCACTTGGCCGGTTTTTTACTTCTAAAAATGGTAAAAGATGTAGAATCTGTCCGGCTACCGACTTCAATTCATAATTTCACAGAAACACAGTTAGTTTTGAAGTAATCCGGTGTCAACGCTTGGAAAACAACAACGTGTTTTTGTGGTATGAGTTGGACTAAAAGCTATATACCAGGTAGCTCCAATTAACGTACCAAGCAGCCTGTTAAATTTAACGGAATTAGCTTAGAAATACAATCAAAATCACAGATAACGTATACTTTAAGAGTTATTTAAAAAAACATGCATGCAATTTTCTTGCAATATTTTTAGCATTTTACGGTAACAAACATGTAAACAAACTATGACAATAACATGACATTATATTGTCCATATTAAAGTGACATTCCAGGGGTATAGAACGTTTAATTTCGATTATATTTTTTAACACCTTTGTGTGTTGAGTTCGCGTTTTGTGACTAGCTTTTTATTTTATTTATGTACACACTTCCAACTACCTTTACAGGTACCTACTAAACTTAAGATAATGTTTCGTGTGTAGGTGGAGATGAGATACACGAACGTCAGACTATGTTTGATACCCAAGTATCACAATAGTTAACATGGTTTTAGACATGATCTTAAAAATCATACGGCATAGTGTCCACGTTTCCTAATTACAAACATAACGCCTAGAAAATTTGCTAGAATGATGTAAATAATGTATGTTAACGAATGTCGCGTGACTTTAATATTTAGTTTAGTCGGATATCGATTCCAGGCTTCATCTATAGTATACATAGTATACATCTATAGTATACAATCGTATACATTTTTGTATTAATAAATAAAAATAAACCAGCCAGATGCGGGACGAACTCACGCGCGGAGGGTTCCGTACCATTATCAATCATCGATCAATCATAAAAAAAGTTACAGTCAAATCAACGTATCTCAAAAACTAAAAGAAATCATTTTATCAAACCAAAAATCGCTGAAAGAGTTTATTAAAATGCTTAACATGTGTTTTTTTTAGTTTAAAAAATACAGGTACTAATTTAGACTCGCTTTTCTTTCTCTTGAGAGCTGATACCTCAAAAACCGTTCGCTGAAATAACTAGATGTCTTTTAGAAACCTTTATATCATTTCGTGGACCTTATATCAAAAGTCTTGAAAATCAGCATGTTTGCATATCGAGTCGAATCTATAACGAGTTTCGTATTAAATATTAATGGGATAGTCTTGCATCCGTGTATTTTCTAAATTTACCGTCTACATTTACATATGGCTTGGTAGAGCTTGCCAGATTGTAAATTAATCACTTAAATTATTATTATGTTATACTATGTCGTCTCGATTTACACTAGTCGCATAGTTGCAGTACTGTAAATGTTTTTACTATGAGTATCACAGTATCATGTCATCATTGACGGCGACTGTCACGGGTGTTAGCGGAGGCTGGATGACGCTTAAAACTAGCGTTGGGAGGTCAAAGACTATGGCCTTAAAGAATGTCGCGTGTCGTAAGAGATAAAACTGTTAGAGATTCGTTATTTGTACGAATTCATTGTAATAAAACAATAATTTTATTTTATTTTATTTTATTTTATTTTATTCGGAAAACCAACAGCTACAATTACTAAGACTAGGTTTTACAAATTAATACTACCGTTTATGAAATAATTAATCTAACATTTATTCTTAAATGAAAAGTTTGTTATCTTTGAATGAACGGTTACCTACTAAATATATGGAAGGGTTTGAAGCAAATAGTTGGGATATGTCTGATTTTATTTCAAAAAAGTTATTAGTGTCATTTTACTCGATGGGTAACGTACTTTCGATATCAGTTAAAAGTTTTCTGATATCTCTCGTATTAACGGAATTATGGCCTGTAAACACTTATCGATTACACCCTGTATAGTATATTTAGGTACAAAAGGCGTGTGACGGGGTATTCATGTTAAACAAATACAAACGTATGCGTGTGGCTTGAGTGCACTGGAAATCCCTTGGACGCTCGACGCGCCGCTGCCCGCCCCGCCGGACGCTCGCCACTCAGGCCTTACACTTACACTTACCCCCTTATTCATAAACGTTTCCTAACTTAGCAAGCCGCTACTGTTTGTCCCCTTTCGCCCTTATAAACATGTTGATAAAACCAAAAGGGACAGCCAATATTTAGCGGCTTGTTAAGTTAGCAGACGTTTATGAATAAGGGGGTTACAGTACGAGTATAGGAAGTGGTAACAGACCAGGATGCTTAGCCAAGTTGCCAATCGCTAGCGCTTGGTAGCGTATCGTAGTTTTCCCTCTCTGTCACTCTTGCATATTAGTGCGACAGAGACAGTTAGCTGCCTTTCGTTTACAACTGACGATTAAGCGCTAGCGATTGGCAACTTGTTGATTGCAGCAGCCGCGTCGTCCGACGAGGGAACCTGAGGACATACCGGGCAACAGCTGGTAGGAGATGAGCGCGACGTGCAGCGCGGTGCGGCAAGAGTCGTCGGCCGCGTCCACCGCCGCGCCGCACTCCAGCAGCCGCGTCGTCCGACGAGGGAACCTGAGGACATACCGGGCAACAGCTGGTAGGAGATGAGCGCGACGTGCAGCGCGGTGCGGCAAGAGTCGTCGGCCGCGTCCACCGCCGCGCCGCACTCCAGCAGCCGCGTCGACGAGGGAACCTGAGGACATACCGGGCAACAGCTGGTAGGAGATGAGCGCGACGTGCAGCGCGGTGCGGCAAGAGTCGTCGGCCGCGTCCACCGCCGCGCCGCACTCCAGCAGCCGCGTCGACGAGGGAACCTGAGGACATACCGGGCAACAGCTGGTAGGAGATGAGCGCGACGTGCAGCGCGGTGCGGCAAGAGTCGTCGGCCGCGTCCACCGCCGCGCCGCACTCCAGCAGCCGCGTCGTCCGACGAGGGAACCTGAGGACATACCGGGCAACAGCTGGTAGGAGATGAGCGCGACGTGCAGCGCGGTGCGGCAAGAGTCGTCGGCCGCGTCCACCGCCGCGCCGCACTCCAGCAGCCGCGTCGTCCGACGAGGGAACCTGAGGACATACCGGGCAACAGCTGGTAGGAGATGAGCGCGACGTGCAGCGCGGTGCGGCAAGAGTCGTCGGCCGCGTCCACCGCCGCGCCGCACTCCAGCGGCCGCGTCGTCCGACGAGGGAACCTGAGGACATACCGGGCAACAGCTGGTAGGAGATGAGCGCGACGTGCAGCGCGGTGCGGCAAGAGTCGTCGGCCGCGTCCACCGCCGCGCCGCACTCCAGCAGCCGCGTCGACGAGGGAACCTGAGGACATACCGGGCAACAGCTGGTAGGAGATGAGCGCGACGTGCAGCGCGGTGCGGCAAGAGTCGTCGGCCGCGTCCACCGCCGCGCCGCACTCCAGCAGCCGCGTCGACGAGGGAACCTGAGGACATACCGGGCAACAGCTGGTAGGAGATGAGCGCGACGTGCAGCGCGGTGCGGCAAGAGTCGTCGGCCGCGTCCACCGCCGCGCCGCACTCCAGCAGCCGCGTCGTCCGACGAGGGAACCTGAGGACATACCGGGCAACAGCTGGTAGGAGATGAGCGCGACGTGCAGCGCGGTGCGGCAAGAGTCGTCGGCCGCGTCCACCGCCGCGCCGCACTCCAAAAGCAGCCGCGTCGTCCGCGGACACGGGAACCTGACGAGAATATTTTGAATAATTAGCCAGAACTTTAATCTTTTCGACACATCATCATGCCTATGTTAGTCCACTGCTGGACGTAGGCCTCTCCTATTAACTATGCGTATAGACGCATTAGGAGGTAAATGCCCATAATCGCCACGCTGGGCAAGCGGATTGGCGATCGCAGTAATGTGTCCTGTCCACTATGATGACGCTGCTGCCCATCACCAATCTTGTAGAATGGTCAGTGACACTTTAATCCCTTAGTCGACTCTTACGACACCCGCAGGAGGAGTTGGGATGGTGACAAATGTATTCTTACTGCCGTCACCACACGGCAAATCTTTTGGACGCCAAAGACTAAATATAGCGGCACTGCAGGTTCACCGCCAAAGACTGATATAAGGATCATTATTCGAGCTTTTCAACCGCCTCCTTTTCGTGGTCACATTTTCTAAGAGTTGGATGTAGGCTTTATGGTGAATTTCGGTTATTTGGTAGATGCCCGGTACATTTACAAGACAACCAGACACGAAGTTAAAATAATCAGCCAATATAGCGAAAAGTGTGACCACGAAAAAAACTCGCAACAAACGCCCATAAAATAATAAAAGTTATTTTCAAAAAATCATACTATACAACATATTTGCTGTGACCCTGACCCTGACACTAGGCTGTCTATCCTACCGAGCCTCTTTATTAAAATGAGGGTGTTTTATATTTTTTCTGCCACTATTATAGGGCGGTGAAATGGCCGCACTGCTCGTAAGGTTCAACGAACTGTCAAAATAAATACGCGTATTTATTACCGGCGGTAGTACATACTTTAAAAAATCCTTAAAACCGGATTCTTCTAGATCTGCACTTACTTGGGCTCTTTCAAATCAGAATCACAACACTCACTGGCAAACATCACTAGTATATAAGTCGTCGATCGGTGTCCGCCGATCAGCAGCCAAATGAGAAATATCTTTCCAGACTGTAGCCCAAAAGATTGTTCTCGTATCGTCGTAGCCCGACGATTCCACTCATAAACCAATACGTTAATATTGTATACTCACTGGCAAACATCGCTAGTATGAAAGTCGTCGACCGGTGTCCACCGATCGACGTCCAAATGTAGAAGTGTCTGTCGGGATCGTACCCTAGCTTCTCATAGCCTGACGATTGCACTCATAAATCTTTACCTTAATATTGTATACTCACTGGCAAACATCACTAGTATGAAAGTCGTCGACCGGCGCCCTCCGATCGGCGGCCAAATGTAGAAGTGTCTCTCCGGATCGTACCCTAGCGTCTAATAGCCTAACGATTGCACTCATAAATCTTTACGTTACTATTGTATACTCACTGGCAAACATCGCTAGTATGAAAGTCGTCGACCGGTGTCCGCCGATCGGCGGCCAAATGTAGAAGTGTCTCTCTGGATCGTACCCTAGCGTCTAATAGCCTAACGATTGCACTCATAAATCTTTACGTTACTATTGTATACTCACTGGCAAACATCGCTAGTATGAAAGTCGTCGACCGGCGTCCGCCGATCGGCGGCCAAATGTAGGAGTGTCTGTCCGGATCGTACCCTAGCGTCTCCTAGCCTGACGAATGCACTCATAAATCTTTACCTTACTATTGTATACTCACTAACAAACATCACTAGTATGAAAGTCGTCGACCGGCGCCCTCCGATCGGCGACCAAATGTAGAAGTTTTTGTACGGATCGTACCCTAGCGTCTCATAGCCTGACGATTCCACTCATAAACGTTAAGACTGTATACTCACTGGCAAACATCGCTAGTATGAAAGTCGTCCACCGGTGTCCGCCGATCGGCGGCCAAATATAGAAGTGTATGTCCTAGCGTCTCATAGCCTGACGAATGCTCTTATAAACCAATACGTTAATATTGTATACTCACTGGCAAACATCGCTAGTATGAAAGTCGTCGACCGGTGTCCGCCGATCGGCGGCCAAATGTAGGAGTGTTTGTCCGGATCGTAGTCTCGCGTCTCGTAGCCTGAAGATCGCTCTTCTTACTTCGCTTGTCGTTTCCTAATATTAACAATAATATTAATAGAGACAACCAATGTTTATGCGAATTTTTCTGCCTTATCAAATTCAAATTCATTTATTTTTGTCATACATAGGTTAAGGTAAGGTGACAACAATAATTAGTACAGCTATGATGTGCCTTTTGGCGTACAAAATGTAAAAAAAAAATAATAATAAAAATAACAATTACTCTTATAATATCTAGGAAAGGATAATGAAAAAGTATAATATTAATTACATCCGTATTACTAAAATTTACAGACTACAGTAGAGTGTATATCTTCCTATTACCGCGAATACCACAGATAAAGTTTTGGTAATATCAATTTAATTATCATGATAATTACATTCATAATCGAATACATAACATTTATACACACATAATGTTATGTATTCGATTATGAATTTAATTATCATGCTAATTAAATTGATTCCGCCAAAATCTGTTTTGTACAAATAGCTGATATTTGCAGTAATAGGATAAAGAATAGTCAGTTTTGTTACCAAAATCTAAAGGAAAAAAGCAAATGGACTTTGTTGAGCAATTTTCAAAATACTTTCTTGTTTGTTACCAATGTATAGTAAACTGGTAACAAAAAAGGAAACGTTCATACAATTTTTTTGGGAAATGTGGTCCTAACAATTTTTATCAATATCGAAGGCGTGATACAAATAAATATATATTTTTTTTAATGTGAATATTATTTATTTTATTCAAAATGGGAAATGCTGCCAGCGTTATGGGTACTTTTGCACCGGAAACGGCAAGGGACGGGGTTGTAATGTGACAGCTGTGTATGTATATTGAATGTAAATTTAATTTTAGTAATTTGTGTGGGGTTCTAAGTTGTGATTTTTTGTATTTTTTTAAATTGTTTTGTAATTAATTCTAATATTGTACTTAATATACCTTCTTTTTTTATTCATTAACTAACCTCACTATTGTCATCATTCTCCAACAGCCTAGCAGCAACAGCGACAAGGTACAGTGCAGTCCGCACGTTGCTCTCATACTCCTCCTGCAACACATGCCCGCGGCACAGATTCTTGAATACACGTGCGGCTGACTGTACCACGCGGGTCGTTAGTACATGCGGTGGAGTATTATGCTTACGCGCGAGCTTGCTACTGATATGGGACGGTCGTTTGGGGTACTGTGTGGACTTTTACATAAAGAATATACAATTTTTGTAAGGTGTATTTCGGTAATTTCAAATGTCATATAATACCAGAAAGAGGGCTTTAATTATGAAGGAATTATGGGTGATATACAGTGTGTAACCATCATCCAGGCTTCTTTTAAAACCGAGCAATGGAATGCAGATTCTTAATCATAAATCATAACTTGAGTATGTGTTAATTAAGAACTCAATATTTAAAATTATTTTACTTTTTAATAAAAGTTGTGTGAGAAGCAATGTACTTCAAAATTAATCGTTAATTAGCGTTTGACAACGACAGATAGCAACCACTCGCAGTTTGACAACTGAGCAATCCAAGCTCCACATTGATCGTTCGAAGGAAATACTTAAGTACTTGTACAGTTAATTTAAATATTTGTCAACGGTTGATACTTCAAATATAATTGCTAGTAATGCGTGTTATTGTCCAGTTTCTGAAAAGCCCGGGTCATGGTAATACACTGTATGTGTAACTAAATAGTTTTTATAGATTATTAGTGATATCCGTTATTTGGACACTGACATTTGGAATTACCAAAATACACTTTGCATAGCATAATCGTAGCTGGCCTACTACCGCGAAAATCTAAATTCGGAAATTTCGAGTAATTTTTCTCTGTCACTCAAACGAAGGCGTCATTAGAGTGAGAGAGACAAATCCTCGAAATTTACGAATTTCGTTTTTCGCGGTAGGGCCGCTGTAAGACGTATGACATAGAATTGGTCTTAGCGTGATGAACTGGAATTGTCCAATTGTAGCCATTTCATCTGACAGTGCCATAGTTAAGAATGATTCATATTGTTTATATTTCAAATATATTTTATTTAGTTGAACCACAAATGTTACATTACGTTACTTCTTCCGAATTACAGCACTTTTCGTTAGTCTACCTACTACATTAAAATATTCTTTGATTTCACTGTTTCTGTTATGTTTAATATAAACCAAGTTAACAAATTACATACTTAACATGCCACACAATATCTAAGGACAAACTGACAGATAAATTCTAATCTAAAGAACTGTACAACATTTAAAAACTCTAGTATATTTTACAAAAAGCTATAAAAGAGCACACAAATCACAGGTAACTACTACTGTAGTATAGTTATTGATCTTGGTAAAACATACGTACCTACTGGTACGTATGTTTTACCAAGATCAATTAAAATACAATAGTGTTTTATTAAATTAAGGAAAGGTGGGTACATTTTCAATTTGATTCTATCAAGTTGTCAAAGTTCCCGCAAAAACGTATTTATGTATAGTGATGCCAAGATAACATAGTTATCACACCGTTAACCCTTAAATGCATAGTGATGTATATATGCATCATGTATTTTGGACTCTATTGACAACTCAGAATTCAAATTTGAAAAAATCGTTGTCAAGGTCATATATTTAAGGGTTAAAATTATCAGATCTCACGTAGAGCTAAAGATCAAGCTCTTACAACTATTTTCCATTGTTATTAAAAAAAACACAAATGTCACAGGTAATTTATAATAAGCTAATAGATTTTTGAGAGTTTCCTGAATATATTTATGAAACAACTCAAATTGTTTTATTTAATATTTTTGAGTTGTGTTTAAAGTAACACTTCTATGTATATACATTTGAAATATTAGGCGTCATATGTATTTATATAAAAAATACCGGGATTACACGCCGGAGGTGGGAGTTGAACCCACGTCCTATGCCCCGTACCCATGCCTAAATAACAGCATCAGCCACGAAAGCTGACAACGTGGCTTCAAACCCCACCTTCGGCGTTGGTAAACTCAATATTTTTTCTTTGCATCAGCCTATGATAATCCACTGCAGAACGTATACAGGCCTCTCCTATTAACTATGCTTTACGCATTACGAGGTAAATGACCATAATGCCACGCTGGGAAAGCGGATTGACGATCGCAGTAATGTGTCCACTATGATGATTGATGACGCTGCATCATCAATCTTTTATCAAATAATGGTCAGTGACACTTCAATCCCTTAGTCGACTCTTACGACACCCGCAGGAGTTGTGGTGACAACTGTATTCTTACTGCCGTCACAACACGGCCCTCTTCGGCATGACGTCTAATATTTAAAACTTTGATTAATAATCAACATTTACAGTGATTTGTCTGCTCTTTATCACTGCGACAAACACAAATGGTATGGAAACGTGACACAGCGCACAAGGCAGCGGACTCACTATCAACGATTCCGGGTCGTGGTTCGGTTGGTGCGTCTCCAGCCTTTTCGTGCCTCGTCTGAGTTCCTCTGCGCACGCTTCTAGAACGTAGCATACCTTGAAAGAAAATGGTAGTAATCGCTATGAAACTGGGAAACTAGGACATACATTTCACGATAATGTCGGGTACGTCGTTCTTCGCGTAACGCGAAAGTTACGAATACAATTTTCGGTGTATCTTAATTGGACGTAGTTTAGCGAAAAGGATCCAAACTCTGAAATTTGTCACTGAAATAACAGTACATTTCGATGCGAATGCAAAAAAAAAATTTTCGACGAGGGTGAAAGTTGGAACCCGATTGAAACGAGGGCGACAATCACCCGAGATAGTTAGGAAAATACATTTTTCATCACACTTGCTGTCTAAGCGCGCCATTGCTTGCGCGCGTAGCGGGAGTAATAGAAAAGTGGAATTCCCTAGGGAGTAATAGAAATGTCAGTACGTCATTTAATAATGTTATGTCTTAAAACATATTTTTTTGTCGGCAAGTGTGATGAAAAACATTGTATACATCACGGTCGGTAAGCGGAATACTAACTCGAGTCATAAAAGCCCTCCGCCTAACGGCGTCGGGCTTCTAACACTCTCGTTAGTAATTCCGTACTTACCTCCCTTGATGCACAATGTACTATTTCCTAAATAGTGCGGAAAAGTAAAATTTGTGTTAATTTCTCTTTTTAAGGCACTTGTTATGAAAAAAGTCGTTCGATACACATTTAAAAACTTCTTTTTAACTCGAAAAAAAATTCTTTGCACTTGCATCGAAATGCACTATTCCTTTTGGCAAAAGATTTAAATTAAGTTGACAGATTTTTGTGGACTGTTTTTTTTAATATTCCCTTCGCTCTTGCCTAAAAAAAGCACCATCTGTACAGATTTTTTTTTATTAACCTATTAGATTAGCTTTCCAACAGAAGACTACATTCACAAATAAATATTTATATTTACAATAGTGTAAGTTACCTTATCTAATGGCAATTCAATTCCAATATGAATCATCTGCGAGAACACCTGAGCAAATCTGAGCAAATCCTTTACTACTGACACCTGCAACGAGACAATAAGATATTATAAGAAACAAAAAAATTGTGGTCGATCCAGTTGTCATTAGAAAATCTGTGAATATTGCGCGAGTACAATCGACTACTTACAAAGAGATATCAACGACAAGAGGTCTTTCATGGAATTTAATACAAATCAAAACAGGCAAAGAGCTCTTTTTAACCCTTAAATGCATAGTACTATATACATCATATATAGTAAGGGTCACGGTCCATACAAAGTTGAGAAAAATTGTGCGCTGCGAGTTACAGTTTTGTAATTTTAACCAGAGCTAGAGGGTCTCAAAATAGTTGTTTTTAGATGTGGAGGGAAAACCAATTCCCCCCCTGAGCGCGGGGGGAGGGGGGTGAATGTGCATGCGAAAGGGTTGCGTTTAATATTTTTTTACTAATTAATAAGGCCTACTATGCATTGTTTGGTATCATTTTCGTGTAAAACGGACCTAGGAAATTCATTTTCTATCATAAACATGAGCAATTTCATATAAAAATGTAGATTTTTTGGAGTAAAAGTAAAAAAGTTACCGTTTTTATTTTAATTTAAGCGTCATATAAGTATTAAAAAACAAACTAATCCAATTTAAAACAATTGTGTAAGATAGCATATTTATTGCAGTTTTTAAAAATATACACATTTTGTAGTCTTTCATACAAAAATTCACTGAAAAAAAAAATTACCTGATGCGTACCTCCAACAAAAACCTCCGCGTAATCTCAATAAAGAGAATTGTGCCGGCAACTGCTCATAGATTATACCTACATATTTTTGTTCATATTACAATTGTAAATATTTATTGATATGCAAGTAAATTGAATATTTTCTGATCTTCTTTTTTAGATAACCTAAGATTATTAAGAATTTTATTTGATCAGATTCTATTTTTAGAATTTATCGATTATTCTATACCGCGTGTATATTATATATCTGGTCTATCTGATCACATGTATGATATATAGTATCTGATCATATGAATCGGAATGGGTAATCATTTTTACAAGTGTCATTAGGTAATGATCTCCTTACCAAAGACGATAAAGGTAATTTTCACTAACCGGGACTAACCCAGTTCACCCACGTTAAAAGTTTGTATCATATGGAATTTGACAATCAATTGTTAAACGTTTACTTCATAAATCATCATTATTACCATATCAGCCGAAAGACGTCCACTGCTGAACATTAGGCCTCCCCCAAAGATTGCTATAATGACCGGTCCTGCACCACTCGCATCCAGCGTACTCCTGAGACCTTCACTGTCCACCTTGTGGGAGGCCTACCCACGCTGTGCCTTCCACCTGCGAGGCCGCCGCATTGGCCATCGGTTCTACGTGCAATGTGCCCCGCCCACTGCCACTTTAGTTTAGTGATTCGGAGAGCTGTGGAGCTATACTTTGGTTCTGCTGCGGATCGTCTCAATTTTAATACGACCTCGCAGAGAGACTCCCACCATAGCCCTCTCCATTGCCCTGTGGGTGACTTTAAGCTTTCTTATGAAGCCCATTCTAAGCGACAACGTTTCAGTACCGTATGTCATCACTCTTTTAAACCTTTGATCAGTGTATGTTGCCACACTGATCAAATACTTTTGTCTTCAAGAACTGCGGAATATTGGACGAAAAGATGTGTCGTAGCTTTCCAAACGCTGCCCAACCTAGTCGGATTCGATGATTGACCTCTTACTCAAAGTTGGACCTACCTAACTGGGTAGCTTGTCCTAGGTATATTATAGTCGTCTACACCTTCGAGTTTAGTCTCCGATTGTAACGGGAGTTTTCGTCTTATCCATGTTCATCCTAAGACGAACTCGCTCGAAGGCGCTACTGAGGTCAGCGAGCATCGTACTGAAATCTTCCAAGGTCTCAGCCAAGACCACCGTATCATCAGTGAATCGAAGGTGAGTGAGGTACTCGCTGTTTATGTTGATACTCATCTTTTCCAGTCCAGTCATAAAGACATCTTCCAGTGCAGCGGTAAACAGATTAGGGGAGATGACACTTCCTTGCCTGACTCCCCGCTGCAGTATAATATGCTTCATGCTCTGGTCTTGGAGTCGGATTGACATAGCGGCGCTTTCGTACAAACACCTCAACATTTCGAAATAGCGGTAGTCTACTTGGTATCGTTAAAGAGACTGCAGTACGCCCAGAGTTTCGATCAAATCGAAGGCCTTGGGGGTTACCATGACGTACTAATGCGATTCGGTTCTAGGAAAGGGGCAGTGATACACGACTCGTACAGCCTTGTCCCTTTCTCTCGACCTAAATTAAACCGCATTATTACGTCATGGAAACCCTTCTTATCGTAGTCCACAAACGCTAAACGCTAAACAGAGGGGCAGGTTATACCTATTCCTCGGTCTTCTGTATAACATTTACGAAACGCCATTCGGAAACCGGCTTGTTCGGGAGGCTGGAAGTCATCAAGCCGATTCGTAATGACTCTTGAAAACTTCTTATAAATAAGGCTCGGAAGTGAGATGGATCGGCCAATATTGAGACCTGGTAGTTCTTCAATAAGGCGTTGTCACCTTTTTTCAAGAACAGTACCACCACTCTTCTGTTCCATGCCTAAGGCGTTCTCCCTTCAGGAGTTGAACAACTTCTGAAGGGCCATAAGGATTGGTTTACCACCTGGATTCAGATGCTCAGCTATAATTCCGTCTTCCCCAGACGCCCAGTTATTTTTGAGCTGTTCAAGAGCCATTCTAATATCACATAGGCTGATGTCTCGGATATCCTCTGTATAGTGCCGGGTCATCAATTATCAAATTCCGTGTGAAATAAATGTTTAACCCGGGTTGCTTGGTTAACCCAGGTTGATGCAATTTGCCCTAACAGACATTATGGAGTATTTTGTTTACGCAAAATCGCTAAATTCCCGCAGTAGAAACGTACTGTAAACAATAAGTCAAAGCAACGTCCCTTTTTTATTCGAGGTACGCGACAGGTGCAATTTTTTTACAACTTATCTTTGCATGGAAAGTTCCAAAAAGTATATATTTTTAGAAACTACAATAAATATGCTACCTTATAGTATTTTTTTTATTTTCATATATGTATTTGGTAATACTTATATAACGCAACAATCAAAATAAAAACGGTGATTATTTTACCTTTATACCAATAATAATTTTTTTATATACGGAAACCCTCATGTTTATTATCAAAAATGAATTCCCCGTGTCAGTTTTATATGAAAATGATACCATTCAATGAATAGTAGGCCTAAATATTAGACGAAAATTTTTTAAACATAACCCTTCCGTTTGCACATTCACCCCCCTCCCCCCTCGTTCAGGGGGGGAATTGGTTTTCCCTCCACATCTAAAAATATTCATTTTTACACCCTCTAGCTCTGGTAAAAATTACAAAACTGTAACTCACAGCGCACAATTTTTTCCATTTGGACCTCTACTAATATGCATCATGTATTCTTGACTCTATTGACAGCATGTCAGAATTCAAATTTGAATAAATCTTTGTCATGGTCATGCATTTAAGGGTTAAATTCCATCCCACTTAAATTTGTGGCACAGGCATAATGACATTCTGCCACTATGCATATAAAAAAGTTATTTATTATACAAGGGGGCAAAGTTGTTGTTTAACTGTCGTGCCAATATTGAGACCTGAGCTAGCGAAAGATTCCAAAATTGGACTGGAATCTTGAGCATTGCGAAGGTCTCAAGGCACGAGAGTTGAACAAACTTTGCCGCCAAGTGTAATACAACTTTTTTCCCTCACTATCGCGAGGAAATATGACTTCAAATCTCATCCAAATGTAAATTAACTTAACGAAACCTTTTAAAACTCAATGTCGAAACGTATCGTAGAATAGAGTTACTTCTGGAACTTAAATGTAGCCAATGGCATACAAAGTCACCCATGAGCCGACCAATTTAAGGACCGTATCTAAATGTAAGTAGACAACTTTAGGGCCCTATAAATACGTATACTCAACTTTATATAACAAAAATTGTTCAGTATATTATGAACCATATTAATGGGTATGATTTAAGGTCAGAAACAATATGTCATTCCGTTAAAATCAATGAAATGGATCTGATTAACTTAGAGACACGGAAAATAATTTTGGACGACTGGTGTAAAATTAAGGGCATACCAATAAGAAAGCTCGTTAAAAAGTATAAATTCACTTCTGCAGGCATATACAAACCGATAAATAAGTTCGCCAACACTTTAACTTTAGAATATCTGCCCAAGAGTGGAAGAAAACAGGGACCATGGGACCCAGCGTTGTATAAGAAAGTAGTACGAATATTTTTACAAAATCCAACTCTTTCTGTCCAATGCTACCAAAAAAGCGAAAACTCCGTCTTTTATGATACAAAAAATTAAAAAGAGACGTAATCTAAAGACACATAAAAAACAGAAACAACCTAAAAGAGATGAAAAAAAGTCATATCAGTTAGAAAACGGACAAGTAAACTGTATGATCATGTGCTGACTAAGAAAAAGCAATGTATTATCATGGACGACGAAATGTACTGCAAACTAGATTTATAAACGACCCCTGAACCTTAGTATTGTACCATGCCCGCTGGAAAAATTCTCTCTGAACAAGATACAGCCATAAGTGTTGAAAAAATTGGTAAATAATACTCGTATGGCAAGCAATTTGTCAACATAGCATGCGTTTCAATTTTTTTTTCACCACAGGTAGTTTAAACGCTGAAGTATACCAAGAAGAGTATTTAAAAAATAAGACTGCTGCCTCTCATTAAAAAGCATAGGATGCCTACTTTGTTTTGGCCTGATTTGGCGTCATGCTATTACTCGAAAGCCACCCTTGAATGGCATAAAACAAACAAGGTTGATTTAGTCGAAAAAGACATGAATCCCTCCAAGTGCCCTGAAGTACCCCCAATCGAAAGGTACTTTGCTTTTATGAAGCGGCAGCTTCAAAAAATGCCAGAGCTGCAACATCAGCCGACGACTTAAAAAAAAAGTGGAACAGGGTGTCAGGAAATATAGCAAATGTTGTCGTCCAAAATCGAATGAAGGACATCCAGAAGATAGTAAGATTGACGGCTAAATAGGGGTCCTATGGCAGTCTCTTTAGAACATAGTTCAAGAAAAAGTGTTATATTTTAATTTATTTTTTGTTTTATTTCAAAATTTTACTTAATATTAAAGTTGTGTCACTTTTATCTTGTCTACTTATAATTCGATACAGTCCTTAACATGTGAGCTCCGATTGCACATGTTTACTACGGTTACGGTCATACAGATCCACTTATACTAGACAGTAGGGGGCTATAGGAATTAAAGCAATGTCAAATTACTTTATTCACATCACAAGTGTGTAAAAAGCGTTTTTACCCGCTCGTATTAAACGATAAACGAGCGCTTTACGAGCTAGTGAGGGGAAAAAAACGTTGATGTTTTTGTTGTTTATTTCATTGCAAGTTTGAGAAACTTCGCTCTGCCGTCTATATGTGTTCCGCCGGCAACCCCTTTCGTCCCGGCCTCTATAGTGATGTACTATTTTAGTATGAAAGTCGCCGATCGGCGGCCAAATGTAGAAGTGTCGGTCCGGATTGTAGTCTTGTATCTCGTAGCCTGATGATTGCACTCATAAACCCACAGAATTAGATTTGGATAGAAGAAACATCACTCATTCATTTGTATGGCGGCCGAGCGTGTCAGATTTTGTAATGAAGCTGTTACTTGCCTATGATTTTAAATATGTCTCAGGCCCTTGAGTATTCATATTTTTTTGTGTTGTTGCAATTAATATTACTTAAGGAGGCATTATTAATGTTTTTGTTCACTTCAACTTACAAAATTTGACGTCCGAAAGCAGCAAGCTGCGATTAAAGACGGACAACTCAGTGGATTTTACTAAGTTTATTTGACACGCTAAGTAGATACGTTTGCTTGATCTATGGTATATACATATGACATCTGTGCATAAACCATACGTTAATATTGTATAGTCACTGGCACACATCACTAGTATGAAAGTCGTCGACCGGCGTCCGCGGAACACTATGGGGTGGGGCAAGTCCGGACTGACCGAGTTGTGCTGCCTCAGCAGCAGCGCGTGCCGCCACAGCGCCAGACAGCGCTCGAAGCGCGCCTCGTCCGCGAACACGGCGCGGAACACTATGGTGGGGTAAGTCCGGACTGACCGAGTTGTGCTGCCTCAGCAGCAGCGCGTGCCGCCACAGCGCCAGACAGCGCTCGAAGCGCGCCTCGTCCGCGAACACGCGGAACACTATGGGGTGGGGCAAGTCCGGACTGACCGAGTTGTGCTGCCTCAGCAGCAGCGCGTGCCGCCACAGCGCCAGACAGCGCTCGAAGCGCGCCTCGTCCGCGAACACGGCGAACACTATGGTGGGGTAAGTCCGGACTGACCGAGTTGTGCTGCCTCAGCAGCAGCGCGTGCCGCCACAGCGCCAGACAGCGCTCGAAGCGCGCCTCGTCCGCGAACACGGCGAACACTATGGTGGGGTAAGTCCGGACTGACCGAGTTGTGCTGCCTCAGCAGCAGCGCGTGCCGCCACAGCGCCAGACAGCGCTCGAAGCGCGCCTCGTCCGCGAACACGGCGAACACTATGGTGGGGTAAGTCCGGACTGACCGAGTTGTGCTGCCTCAGCAGCAGCGCGTGCCGCCACAGCGCCAGACAGCGCTCGAAGCGCGCCTCGTCCGCGAACACGGCGAACACTATGGTGGGGTAAGTCCGGACTGACCGAGTTGTGCTGCCTCAGCAGCAGCGCGTGCCGCCACAGCGCCAGACAGCGCTCGAAGCGCGCCTCGTCCGCGAACACGGCGAACACTATGGTGGGGTAAGTCCGGACTGACCGAGTTGTGCTGCCGCAGCAGCAGCGCGTGCCGCCACAGCGCCAGACAGCGCTCGAAGCGCGCCTCGTCCGCGAACACGCGGAACACTATGGTGGGGTAAGTCCGGACTGACCGAGTTGTGCTGCCGCAGCAGCAGCGCGTGCCGCCACAGCGCCAGACAGCGCTCGAAGCGCGCCTCGTCCGCGAACACGGCGAACACTATGGTGGGGTAAGTCCGGACTGACCGAGTTGTGCTGCCGCAGCAGCAGCGCGTGCCGCCACAGCGCCAGACAGCGCTCGAAGCGCGCCTCGTCCGCGAACACGGGGAACACTATGGTGGGGTAAGTCCGGACTGACCGAGTTGTGCTGCCTCAGCAGCAGCGCGTGCCGCCACAGCGCCAGACAGCGCTCGAAGCGCGCCTCGTCCGCGAACAGGCGCGGAACACTATGGTGGGGTAAGTCCGGACTGACCGAGTTGTGCTGCCTCAGCAGCAGCGCGTGCCGCCACAGCGCCAGACAGCGCTCGAAGCGCGCCTCGTCCGCGAACACGCGGAACACTATGGTGGGGTAAGTCCGGACTGACCGAGTTGTGCTGCCGCAGCAGCAGCGCGTGCCGCCACAGCGCCAGACAGCGCTCGAAGCGCGCCTCGTCCGCGAACACGGCGCCGCGGAACACTATGGGGTGGGGTAAGTCCGGACAACGTCGTCCGAGAACGCGCTCTCTAACTGCGAGCCCTTCCATGTGTAAACCGTGAGCGTTGCCGTGCAATCGCTCGACTTCCTGTTAAAGTAAATTGAGGCTTTAGGAACTTGTTACATGAGCTTTACACTGTTAGGTACACCCAATTAACGTGGAATTAAAAAGCATTAATGGGCATTTTCACTTCTAGGGACACCCAATTAGCTTAACTCTCACAAAAAACTTATCTTCGTTGTCAGTTTTGTAACGACAATTAAGCATAAAATATTTACGTAAATCCACTTTATTCATGTTTTTATATTGCATAAACGCGTATTCTTTCTGGACTAAATGATAAATAAAATATTTTTGTCAATATTTAATGCTTGTCGTTACAAAACTGACATCGAAGTTAACTTTTTTGTGAGAGTTAAGCTAATTGGGTGTCCATAGAAGTGAAAATGCCCTAATTGCCAGCAGCCAAGTTCGTGACGACAATTGAGCATTAAACATACATTATCAATAAGAACTCTGTTTTAGTGTTAATTTTATAAACTATACCCTCCTCTATAGTTCTCTCATTCCTAGACCTCAAAATTAACACTCTAAAATTTAAACAGTGAATAAAAAATCAACTTGTACATAAATATCGGATATTCAATATTCTCATTGCACAAGTGCATGGAAAAAACATGTCCAAAGCTTAAAAAAATCAGGGCAAATTCACACCTTATTCTGTTGAAAGTAAGGTGGTTTTTCCTTTTGAAATTTGAAATGACTAGACATGTCCTTTCCGTGAACCCTTCAACTATACCCTCCTCTGTAGTTCTCTCATTCCTAGACCTCAAAATTAACACTAAAATTTGAACGGTGAATATAAAATCAACCTATACAGGGTGGTCCAAACCTTGACGTCAAAAAATTTTTTTTAGATTCCTCACGTCATGAGCTATCAGAATATACCCCATGTATGTTAGCCGATTTTTTGTAGTTTTCGAGTTATGAATTTTTGAAAATTTTTTTTTGAGAAATTCTGGAATGAAGAAATTTATTAATAAAAAAAACTTTTGGATTTTTTTACTAGTTTCTTTTTGTAAAAGTATTACTAAAAATAAAGATTTACTGACAAAAAAATTAGCGTCCTCACTTTGATACAAGTAGGATAAAAAATACCAAATTCAAAATTTTACGTTAAAAATGCATCAAAATAGCATTAATGTACGTAAATAAAAAAAATAAAACATATCCCAAGGATGTTTGATAATCTAAAGACTGCCCTAGACCTTAAACCTTCGTAAAAGCAAAAAAAAAGTGATACTTAATAATGAGGATTTTTCGGAGTAGTCGGTCAAATAAACTAAAAAAAACCTTCTAAATTTTTTATTTAAAAATAAAGTAAAATTTCGCCTGTTTTGTTGTTGTTATCAATAAAAAAAGACAGAAATACCACGAAAACTCAATTTGTGTAGTTATTCAAGAAATTTTTGACTACTTAAAAATTTTAGGCTTTTTTTAAGTTTATTTGACCGACTACTCCGAAAAATCCTCATCATTAAGTATCACTTTTTTTTGCTTTTACGAAGACTCAAGGTCTAGGGCGGTCTTTAGAATACGGAAATTCCTTGGGATATGTTTTATTTTTTTATTTACGTCCATTAATGCTATTTCGATGCGTTTTTAGCGTAAAATTTTGAATTTGGTATTTTTTATCCTACTTGTATCAAAGTGAGGACGCTAATTTTTTTGTCAGTAAATGCTTTATTTTTAGTAATACTTTTACAAAAAGAAACTAGTTAAAAAACCCAAAAGTTTTTTTTTTATGAATAAATTTGTTCATTCCAGAATTTCTCAAAAAAAATTTTCAAAAATTCATAACTCGAAAACTACAAAAAATCGGCTAACATACATGGGGTATATTCTGATAGCTCATGACGTGAGGAATCTAAAAAAAATTTTTTGACGTCAAGGTTTGGACCACCCTGTATATGAATATCCTTATTGCAGTATAGTTTTAGTTAAGGCCAGCTATACTAAGGAATGAGAGGTGAATATCACTATCTCATTCCTTAGTATAGCCCCGTCCCTATAACTTGCAAAAGAACTGACAGGTGTACGGCTGGAGCCTATTTTTCGAAAGCTTGTAACTTGTAATACAAGCGGAAGTCCTTATCTAATTAATAGTGTTAAAAAGAGACTTCCACTTGTATTACAAGTTACAAGCGTTCGAGAAACGGGCCCCAGGGGCCCGGTCTTACCCCCTTATTCATAAACGTCTGCTAACTTAACAAGCCGCTAATAATTGTTTGTCCCTTCCATTCTTAACAATGTGTCCATAAGAGCATAAGGGATAAACAATTATTAGCGGCTTGTTAAGTTAACAAACGTTTATGAATAAGGGGTTAAGATTTGAACGGTCAATATAAAATCAACCTGTATTGAATATCCTTATTGCACAAGTATAGTTTGCCGTGTAGTGACGGCAGTAAGAATACATTTGTCACCACCCCAACTCTTCCCGCGGGAGTTGTAAGAGTCGACTAAGGGATTGAAGTGTCACTGACCATTCTTTAATTTTATTGATGACGGGCAGCAGCGTCATCATAGTGGACACATTACTGCGATCGCCAATCCGCTTGCCCAGCGTGGCGATTATGGGCATTTACATCCTAATGCGTCTATACGCATAGTTAATAGGAGAGGCCTACGTCCAGTAGTGGACTATCACAGGCTGATGATGTGACCCTCATCTATAGTTCTCTCATTCCTAGACCTCAGAATTAAGGCTCTTACCCCCTTATTCATAAACGTTTGTTAACTCGTTTGTCCTGTCGGTCTTAACCATGTCTCCATAAGAGCAAAAGGGATAAACAATTATTAGCGGCTTGTTAAGTTAACAAACGTTTATGAATACGGGGTTAAGATTTGAACGGTCAATATAAAATCAACCTGTATTGAATATAATGTTAGTATAGTTTTAGTTAAGTCTCACCTGTAATGTAGTACTCTCTTTCCAATTATCATACGCAGGTATCGGGTCCGCTGGTTTCTTTAGCAGCAGCCCGTATCGCGTGTCGTATCGCATCGCCATCGCTTTGCGGAGGTACTGGTACGCCATCTATAGGGATAAATTAAATAAATTAAAAATGCCGCAGTGGTTGAATAATCTTGAAATATCATGAACAGACATCGGATTCCGTGGGGCGAATGAGGGTTTTCGATAATTTTTCTACCACCAGGCGGCGCTTCGTACGCACCTGGTCTCGACAGCTGTCAGATTCATACTATTCATAGGCACCTGGGCCTAAAATATTGAAATTCTATTTTATTTGGAAGAGAATTGATTTTGTAATGGATTACGACTAATACATGGTCGTCGAACTGAAGATTGAACTCTAAAACAGGCGCTCAAAGTCACTGGTATTAAAAATAATTACTATAACTTTGTTAGTTTCATGAGAATTGACTTGGAACTATTTTCTTTATTTATTTTAGGTAACAATATGCCTAAAGTAATGGTTTTCAGAATAAATAAACCTAATAAATATGTTGAAAATTAAATGCGCGTATTTATTTTGACAGTTCGTTAAACGGTCGGCTCAGTGCTGCCATCTCACCTCCCCATAGCGGCAGAAAAAGTATCAAAAACCCTCATTCTCTTGACAGCTAGGGACTTCCTATATCGATAAACTCATTTATCGATACTAGTTCTACATACTAGTGTCCGCCCCCAACATTGTGTGTATTTTTTGTAACTAAGTATTGGTCTGAAGACAATTATGAAAGTCACACTTAGAATTTTTAATCATTTTATATTTATAAGTGAAAATAAATAATGCGCATTCAAAAAACAGAAGACTTGCTTATAAAGCAACCTGAAGTAATTTAGCACGGGTCTCAGTTTCAACAATAAAAGATGGGACAGTTGTGAAGAAATTATTTGTGACGAGTAAATTTTAAAAACGTTTCCAATAAGAATGAGAAAATTTGATTGTTATTTTATTGCTTGTACTCTTTTAATAAAAAAATACTTTATAAGCAAACCTTTGTGTGATCACTAGTATTTAAAACTAATATCGATAGATGTATTTATCGATATAGGAAGTCCCTAGCTAACAAGAAGATTTGCCCCAAGGAATCCGATGTCCGATCGTGAGCTACAGGTTGACAGGACCATGGAAGATTTTTACTGTGAGAGTATATCTTATTTTTGGCTTATTTTTTTATTGGTAAGTCGTTATAATAGTACATTGTGCATCAAGGGAGGTAAATAAGCAATTACTAACGTGAGTGTTGGAATTCTCTACCGTAATTCTATGACGGCATTCTCTGTTCCTGTGGGATATTTATCTATATCGTTCAATGACATTAAATAATAAATGGACGCACAGAGCCAAACAAAAAAACCAAGAAAAGTGGCACTAAAAGTCATTTCTATCATGTTTCAGTTGAAGCTAATAACGCTCACTTACAATAAACCATAATAAAAAAAAACTCAAAGAATAAAAAACTTTGTGAAGTGAGCAATAAGTGTCAAATTTGCGAACAACACCGCAAAATAGTAGAAACTTTTTATGTTTAAGGAATAATGATGCTATACCGTAAGGTGACCAAATGTCAACTGTCAGAACTGAATAGCGGAGCAAAAGGACCGCAATATTTACTTCTGCAGCCCTTTTTTTGGGGCCATTTTTTTGAGCTGTTTGGGGATCCACTTATATATTCTAAATCAATGATATCGTTATCTAATGTGTTGTACAATAAATCAATAAGTTTCTAATATAAGGCCCCCAACAGTTCGCAAGTCTCTATCAACCATAGGCCTCCGGCCTCGCCAGTAACGTACCCTGAGACAGTAGTACTCCTTGTCGTTGGCGAACGAGGCCCCCAACAGTTCGAAGGCCTCGATCGCTTGTGCTCGTGTGACCTCCGGCCTCGCTGCCAGCAGTTCCACTACCGAGGCCCGCGCTCGTTCTGCCGCACATTGTAGTGGTGTCATACCTGTATCAAACGTACATTTAATGATGATGAAAGTCATTTGTAATTCCAGAAAACGAAAAGAATCGTTAGTCGCTTGAGTCGCTTAAGTTCAATGAAAAAACTTCATACACGGAAAAATATATTTCTGACGACATTTTGTATAAAATATAAGGTAAAGAAACTGGGCTTGTTATCTAGTACTATTACTTTTTCTGTGCTATGGGTAAAGTATAATTTGGAATAGAATATTTTTTTATTTACATAAATCAATTTCGTGTAGTTTTTGAGATATCTAACGTTAAAATTACAATATTTTATCAAAATTCGATTAATCCATATGAAAGTTCCTTTCAAATTTAGGCAAGTCCATCAAAACTAATCCGAGAAAGAAGACCAGCGTTAGATATGGATGTCAGGATGCTTAGCCAAGTCGTCAAACGCTAACGCTTAGTAGCGTATCGTAGTTTTCCCTCTTTGTCACTCTTTCATATTATTGCGACAAAGACAGATAGCTGCCTTTCGTTTTCGATTGACGATTAAGCGTTAGCGATTGGCAACTTGTCTAAGCACCTTGACGTAAGCTCTGTGTGTCTGCAGCTTATTATACTCCATAAATCTAGGTCTGTTATATCAAAATCATACAAATGCCTTTTAATATTAGGAAAGCACCGAGCAAGTATGCTTTTAAAAAATCTGTGCGTGATTTATTTTCTGGCAGCTCTAAGAATGATTAGGTATCTGTCTGACAAGCCGTATATTATATGTATATAATATGTATTTATGTGTAGGAATATATATTAGTATTGTATGTATATATTTATGTATGTATGTCATAGGTATGTATTAATAGTTTACTATGTGTTTCCAAATGCACCGCCTACAATCTTTTCTGCTTTGCCTTAAGGTTGACTAGTAGAGAATGCCTCATAGCATTAAGTTCGCCTTTTGTACATTAAGCTGTTTTTTTGTGCAATAAAGTCTAAATAAATAAATAAATACACACTGAGTTTTTTCAAAGACAGATCAATTGCAAAGTACCGCATACATTGGCACTATTTGGAACCATGAGACTAACTAAGACTCTGGCCATACACGGACCGCTTCAAGCAATTACTTTGTTTGAGAACTGCAGGTCGACCGCAAACATTTTTATCTCCACAAATATCGTTAAATGCACTAAAATGTGTTCAGAAACAATAGACAATGACCAGCATTACTTACCACCAGAACTTGCCACAGTTAACATTATATACGATTTTTCCGTAGGGTGTCTGTTCTGGTATCTATAGATATTCAGCCAATCATCGACACAAAAAGTTAATTCAGTATGTTTTTTAGTTACAATCGGACGATATTTTCATATCGAGTGACACAAGAATAGGGACATCACTCGATTGTCTATGATTTTAAAAAATTACAGATCGCTGCCATTCCGAGCTGTCTTTTGTTCGTTGGCTTACTACTACAAGCGAAAAATTGTGAATGCTTTGTGATAATACTGTTAATTACTTGATAATGAGTGGCAGTGACTCGGATAACGATATGAGCACTCCGCCGGACATACTCAATGCAGCTATGACCGCAACTAACAACCTGTTGCCGCAAAAGTCGAGAGTCAAGTATGAGAAGGCTTTGTTTCTGAACGCATCTTAGAGCACTTATGATATGTGTGTAGATAAAGTAGTGTATGCAACTATACGTAATCAGGCATTACAACACTCTTTTTTTTATGTTGGCACAACATAGTGGCTCCACTCCACCTGATCGTAAGTGAAAAGTAGAGCCCAAATCGCGGCGGCAACGAACAGGAGACAATCAGTAACCTGTTAGTTGCCACCGCCTTGCTGACCCGCTAGATGCTTCTTCACGCTTCGTTTAAAGGGTCCCAACTTATACTTTATGGAACTCGAGTGTGGGTTTATGAAACGAACCGAAGGTGAGTTGCATAATAGCATCACACGAGTGCCCCTCATTACGTACAGATGCATAAACTACTATTAAGGACGTTTTGAAGCGGTCCGTGTATGGCGAGTCTAAGTGGAAACTAGTAAAGTAATAGTTACCATTTTCATTAGTCAATATCTT
This sequence comes from Thaumatotibia leucotreta, assembly GCA_025490895.1. NCBI lineage: Eukaryota > Metazoa > Arthropoda > Insecta > Lepidoptera > Tortricidae > Thaumatotibia > Thaumatotibia leucotreta. The sequence continues at coordinate 25,715 of JALPQI010003665.1, read as the reverse complement.
GGCGTTGTGTTCGATAAGGGCGCAGACGACCGCCGCATGGCCGCACTCGGCGGCAAAGTGTAACGCCGTCGCACCGCATAGCGCTCGCTCGTCCACTCTTGCGCCGCTGTCCAGAAGGAATTGTACCTAGAATGTCATAAATAATATAAATACATACTCTGTCCAATCTGCTGGTCAGTAGAAAAAAGCGGCAAATTCAATTTTTCTATTGATTAAACAGAGTATTACGGTCCATTCATCCTTAGTTGTCTTATCTAGTAAACAACTTTCTAACCTAAAACTACACGTTTTCTGTTGTAAACTGCTGTTTCCTGATTAAAAATTAAACAATTTACTAATCACTACGGACGGACTGCACAAATACGGACTCAGGTATTGTGGTATAGGCAAATATGGCAGTTTACAACAGAAAACGTGTACTTTTAGGTTAGAAAGTTGTTTACTAGATAAGACAACTAAGGATGAATGGATTTTAGATATGTATATTATACCGAGATTAGGTGGTCAAAAATTCTTCCTTTCCCGTGACAGTGAGGTGTTTGGACTCAGAATAGACTCGAAGCGATTGTTCGGAAGTTTCTAAAGGTGCGTTTAAACCAAAAGAGCATTCGCTGTTCTAGCGCCCGTTCTACGAAATCAACCAATCACGTTTCGTGTACCGATCGAATTTTGTGGAGTGGGAGGTTAGAACAGCGAATGCTCTTTTAGTTTGAACGCACCTGAAGGTATCGATCAAATGTTCAAATTCTGTAATATAGTACTAATTACTAATACCCGAAAAAAATTCAAAATTGGTAACAGGAATGCTGTTACTTTTTGCCACTTTAATACGGGTCGGGGGAAAATTCTTCCTGTAATCGAATAAGTTGATCATTTTGATACGTGTAACTGAATCAAAGTCGCGCGGTGACGGTAGAAAGAATAGATTTGTAACAACTCCGATGACGCTTCCCATGGGTGTCGTAAGAGTCGACTTAAGGATTTAAGTGCTTACCACACAAAATGTCCCTCGCAATTGGCCGTGTGGTGACGGCAATAAGAATACATTTGTCACCACCCCAACTCTTCCCGCGGGTATCGTAAGAGCCGACTAAGGGATTGAAGTTCATTGAAGTGTCACTGACTATTCTTGATGATTGATGATGGGCAGCAGCGTCATCGTCGCTTGCCCAGCGTTGCGATTATGGGCATTTACCTCCTAATGTCTATACGCATAGTTAATAGGAGAGGGCTACGTCCAGCTATGCTATTCTCTTATTCACACATTTGACGCTGCGTTGGTCAACGAGCACGACGACGAGACAGCCTTCACTTCGACGTAGAGCGCAGCGCTGCGAAAAACGGTATTCACTAGGCGGTAACTCTCGACGCAGTGTAGTTCCAGCTCACGCCGCATTCGTCGCCGAGCGCTAGTGTCGTTTAAAGTGCATTAGTGAATACCATTTTTAGGCTCGACGCTGTCGCAGCGCTGACACAGCGCTGTTAGCAAGGCGGTTTTCTTAGTGAATAACACTGCTGCAGTGAACTGAGATAGGCTGATGATTGTATGTATGTAAGACACTTACCACATCCAAATGTCCCTTATAAGCCGCGATCATAAGGCATGTGTTGTTGTACTTGTTCGCTTTGTGTATGTCCGCTCCATGTCGGACCAGGTACTTGACGATATCCAGTCTTCCATCGAAGCACGCCGCTCTAAGCGGGGTGCTGAGAGTCTTGGTAGCGTGGTTCACGTTCGCGCCTGCGCGGACTAGCCGCTTCACTATGCCGAGGTGACCGGCGCCGGCGGCGCACCAGAGCGCTGTGGCTCCTGAAATGAAGACATGTTTAATAAGCAGACATCGTTCGATTTCCAGCATTTTTGGTGCACTGTAGTTCAATTAAGGGATGTGAACTAATTGTGAAGTAAGTTATTCGAAAGGAGATAGCGAGTTAAGGTTTATCTTTGTGTTACAACCTGTTATGACACGTTACAGCTAAAAATTGACACCTGGATTCCTTTAACTCAACTACATCTCACCAAAAGCCCTAGAAGTTTAGTTAAAGGAATCCAAGGGTTAGTTTAAGTTGAAACGAGTAATAACACGCTGTAAGACAATAACGAACCTTAACTCACTATCTCCTCAATTACCTACATCATATCCCTTAATAATTAAAAATGCTGGAAATCATACGATCTCTGTTAATAAGAGGATATTGAGAAAAGCACACACACTAGCCCCCTTATTCATAAACGACTCGTAATGTAACAAGCCGCTAAGTATTGTTTGTCCCTTTCATACTTGGGGACATATTAATAAGACCGACAGACAAACAAGACTTAGCGGCTTACTAAGCTAGCAGACGTTTATAGATAAGGGGGTAAGTCCGTAAATAATAATCACCAAATAAAATAAGAAAAACCTAGTTCAATCGATTTCTCCAAGAGCCCATCGGCAGCCAACGGGACCATCTCGGGGTTATATATGTTTGATTAAAAAAACGGTTCACGATTCTCCTCCTTTTCTCTCCTCGGTTAAAAATAGGACTTGTGCTAAACAACCGGTTTTACAAGTTATAAATGTCAACGGGCTCTATTCTGTCGTGATTATTTTCTATGATTCCCAACCGTTTTTCGATAAAATATTGTGAACAGAATTGGATCATAGTTAGACAATTTCGTTGATTCAGGTTTTATATGACACAGCAAAGAATCATGCGGGCCACGTGGCGTATGAATCATAGTTCTACCTTCTCTACGTGATGGAATCAGAAATGAGGAGATCCGTATACGAACGAAATCACCGACATAGCACTCGGGATTAGCAAGCTGAAGTGGCAAGGGGTAGGCAACATTACACGCAAAGCAGATGGCTGATGGGGTCGAAACGTGCTCGAGTTGAGACCACAGTTAGGCAAGCACAGAGTAGGACGTCCACCGACAAGATGGACAGACGATCTTATATATGAAGTTCGCTGGGAGATACTGGATGCAAATCGCTTCCAACCGGTGAATGTGGAGGCCTATTTGGATCTATGTTCAGCAGTGGACGTCTTATAGCGAAAATGATGATCTTACAATCGTAGCCTTTGTTTACACACCAACGCGATAGATAAACCGGTATTTCAGAATCAATCATACAATTTCCTAGTAACATCTCTATTACGGAGACAATATCTGCACAATAGCTATATCACCTGGTGCATTCAATACACATGTCACACCTGACAAGCAGCTGATCTCCCCCAAGCATTACGAGTAAATCATCGAGAACAAAGAACTTTCTGGAATCCAGCCAACGACTCTTTGAAGATCTTAAAATAACACTTTCATTCGTAAATGGCAATTAAGATCGTATGTAAAGATGGAATCGTATAAATAAATAATTGAATTGATAAATTGTTATTTGTGAAAAGAGCATTGGTTGGATGATACACAAAAAGTACGATGAGCAATCAGTATGACATGTATTTCATATGCGTTCTAGGTATATTGTGTAAAGTATTGGTGCTAAAATCCTAAACAAATTGGTTAATCTTGGGCCACCTGTGGGTTTAAATATTATTATGATAAAAGATCACCTGTTATGATTTGTTACCTCTACGAATGTAGATCATAGACGTCGTAATATCTGTACTATGTAGGTGTAGGTTTATTTTGGTGTGCAGTAAAAAGTATTACTTTAATCATAATTATAGAGTACAGTTGATCATATCGAGATGTATCTACAATTTCACTTTACTGCATCGTAATAAGGTGAAAAAGGAGATACGTCTCTTTGTAGTCGATAGTACAATCTAATTGGTTTAGCTACTATTACGAGCTAGTTGATAAACCGTAAGGACAAGTTAAGTAGTCCCCGGACTTCGACGCCGGTTGATTGGCAAAGTTTACGATTAAACGATGTTCTCCGTGGATTTTCAGTCAAGATTCGCTATTTTGTTTTGTAGGCCTCGTGTTTATCATAGTCGCCGTCACGCTCTAAGAAGTGTGCGAGTGCGAAAATGTCGCATAGTACGGTAAAAGCGGAACCATTGTAAGCCATTTCAATATGACAATAAAGGCAGGCCTACGTGTGGTAACCCCACATACGGAAAAGCTTAGTAAAATGGGGCACCGTAGCTTTGGCACACTATGTAAATCCGCGTTTGTCTCGGACTTGAACAAAGACATTGTTTGAAACATTACTGTTGTAAACAAAAGTAATGACCTGCGTGCACGTGAAAGCACATAATTAGAGCAAAAACACAAATACCTAAAGGAAAAGGGAGGTCAATGAAAGAGCTCTCTCGCTCGTGGCGTTGCACGCTCCAGAAACATGTTAACTATTTTCAACCTTCTGGGTTGGACAAACGTTCTGAAATGTGTACATATTTTTAGATGTGACTAAATATATTTTAATAAAGATATTTGTTTTCCTTATTTCATTACAGGTGACGTTTAGAAAATGAAATAAGCAATCACGCAAAACAACAGGTGCTTTTCCGTAGCCAATCAAACGCTTAAACCAAATGATCTTGTTATTGCGTTGTGATTGATTAAAATGTAAACAAGAGGTTTTTATTTGTCTTTTTATAAATAATCTGGATTTATTTTGCGTAACTGCAATTTTATAATAGGCTTGAACACTAAAATATAAATATTTCGTTATTAAGAGGATAAAAAAACATTGGACACGTTTTTATTATCTACATTCAATATTTTCTTCGTCATTTATTTTGACGCCGCAGCTTTTTTCACACCATCACCTTAAACCAGTTAAAAAGTGTTATCCATCTACAAAGAATCTCAACAGTGTATGTGAAGTTGCCAACAAGTATTGGGCCAGCATTGGGGACCACACAAAATAGACACGTTTGATGTCGAGTTGCGGAAAATGGACAGAATACAAAACAATACCAAATAGTTCAGTTTTCAGTTAACAATAAATCTGTATACAGGTCCAATCTTTTATACTAATCTAAGTCACGCACTTTAGCAGACACAGGCACAGAAAGAAGAGTTTAGTTAGTTGAGCCAAACAAAGAAACAGTTCGACGCGTTTTTACAAGCGTGACGATTCAGCGACGCACGTGGCCGATATATTTAGACTACGATTTCCAGAAGCGACTAATTTTATGCTTTCTCACGCAGAAAGGAGTTTTTTCGACACTTCATGGCCAATGATCATAATTTTCACGAATTTTGTGAAAATGTGTTGCGAACACGGGTGAAGCGCGGTAAGAATAAATCGCCTGATGACCTAGCACATCTTGTCTTTGACAGCTCGCGGCCTCCTCGCGGCTATCCCTTTCTTTAATAAACAAGGAGTTTCACCTTGACCGTTACGATAAATGATATTTACGGCGACTGATGTACTTAGCAGGGATCGGAAACCGTTATTATTTTCAAACCGTTACCATACGTCAACCCCAAACCATAATCATAAAGTTTTTGTTCTCATTAACCGATACTTCTTAATGTTCTTTGACGGAACGCTTAATGGCCGATTCTGTTCTCAACGAACGGAATAATAACGGTTTTCCTAATTCTGTTGTAAGAGATGAACTGTCATGTCATGTTCTTCTTATAAAGTTTCCGTTACGGTTAATGTTCTTTCAAACGTTTTTGGCCGCGAACGCTACGTTTAGTGTTCTTGGGAACGGAATAATAGTGGTTTTCCTGTCAAAATTGATTTGAACAAATAGACAATCACATGTGGTGCCTATTCTCCGATTAATCGAGATTGAATGTCGTATGGTTTGTATAAGGAAAACGTATTGAAATGACGTTTCGTGTCGTTTACTATTTTAATATTTCTGGATACTGGAATAGAGACCCACTAGAAATTTAAAATCTGTTCCAAATTTAAACGCATAACCGAACGTAGTTAAGGAAAAAGGACGCAATACACTACAATCTGCCAATTTGTTTTAAATCCTATGTCAAAAGGAAAAGCCATCAATTTAAGTGACAAAGTGGCACCTTTTCGTTCACCTTTTCACCGCCACGTCAAAAAATAAAAGCGAGCAACACACGCCAAGCAACAAATTGCATGTAAACAACTAACTCAACAAAGTAAGTATCAGCTTCGTTGTGTTAAACGAACATATATTTTATCAGTTATATCAATTCATTGGCGGCGAAAAAATGTCCTTACCTACTGTTATCAGGAGGTAATGTTATGATTACAGTCTAGACATGAGCGCCGATGGCCAAATAGCCGGCGGCGGCGCGCCGGTCAAAATTGATCGGCGGCGGCGGCGTATCGGCGGCGTGACCTTGACAACAGTTGTTCATAGAGTTAATAGCAAAGCCGAAATTTTCCATAGCAAAAATAAAAATTGTCAGTGGGATTGACTCAAATGCTCTTTAACTATCGATAAATAATTGACACTTAACAATACATCAGTCCACTGCTGGACATAGGCCTCCCCAATTTCACGCCACCGTCTTCGATCTTGGGCTGCTCACATCCAGCTCCTGCCAACCATTCTGCGCAAATCGTCGCTCCACCTTGCCTGAAGGCGTCCTACACTACGTTTACCGACACGCGGTCTCCACTCAAGAACTCGTTTACCCCAGTGGTTGTCGGTTCTACAGCTATTAATTAATATAGCCAGCCCACTGCAACTTCAGCTTGCTAATACGGTGGGCTACGTTGATCACTTTGGTTCTCTGCCGGATAACCTCATTTCTGATTCGATTCCGTAGAGAAAAGCCGAGCATAGCCCTTTTTAAAGCTCGCTGAGCGACCTTGAACTTGTGGACCCGCCGTGCCGTCAGTGTCCATTTTTCGGCTCCGTACCTACGTCACGACGGGTAGGAGTAGGACGCAGTGATTGAAAACTTTTGTCATCAAACACTGTAGGATCGACGATGTGAAGACTCGACGTAGCTTTCTAAATGCTGCCCAACCTAGCTGAATTCTTCTATTCACCTCATCCTCGAAGTTGTTTCTACCCATCTGCAATGTATGCCCGAGGTATACATATCAATCTACTTCCCGTACTCGCCATTAATGTTGAATAGAATATAATAGAATACTATTTATTTCACATCTTAACAAAAAAGAAAACATGGTTAAAACAAACGAATATACAATTGAATGTTGATCCTTTCCAGCTCGGTGTCTTAATCATGTCCGCCCTCCATTGCATTTGACAACAATTTTGGGGAGATAACGTTCCCTTGTGTCACGCCTCTATGAAATGGTATAGGATTTGTTTGCTGATTTTGTACTTGGACGGACATGATAGCGGCCCCGAAGAGACATCTTATCGCTTGGATGTATTGCCAATCAACTTGAAATCGCTGAAAGGACTCCAGAACAGACCAGATCTCAATCGTGTCAAAGGCTTTCTCATTGTCCACAAATGCTAGACACAGGGGCTGATTATACTCCTCGGTCTTCTGTATAATTAGCCGCACTGTGTGGATGTGGTCTATGGTGCCGTATCCGCTCAGAAATTCAGCTTGTTCCGGAGATTTAAATTCGTCGAGTCTCCGCGCAAGACGGTTCGTGATCACTCTTGGGAACAGCTTATAGACATGGTTTGGAAGAGAAAATGGGTCGATAGTTCTTCATCAGGGTTTTGTCTCCCTTTTTGAAAAACAGGCTGACCACACTTGTAATCCAGGCCTCCGGAGCTTCTCCCTTCGAATAGGACAGCGTTAAAAAGCTTTTGCAGCTCGATCAGTCAGGCTTACCTCCTGATTTTAAGAACTCCGTTATAACGCCACCCTATCCCGGGGATTTTCCGTTTTTAAGCTGCCCTAGAGCAATCTCGATTTCGCCGATACTGACTTCTAGCAGGTCTTCGATGCAGTAGCGTATCAAAGTGGGTCTAGAATCCTCATTTTCTGGATCAGATCGAGATGCATGCGAAGCATATAAGTAAATAACCGGCTTCGAAGTAACGACTTCTCTACGAGCTGTGTAGTCAGCTTCGTCAGGTGGCTTCTTCCTAGAGATTGTACGAACACTATTTTCAACATCGCTTTTTCGTACATGCTTACTGATCTCTCGGTTTAGTTTAGATTCCGTTTCCTTGGCGAAGAGACGGGTTTACACGTCGTTCCTACATTAGCCCTAACTGCCCTAAAACCTCCCCCGAAAGCTTTGACTTCCTGTCCCTGCGCAGCATTTCACAAAATCTTGTACTTTCCTCCCTATGGGTGCGAACCACATCTTGAAGGTTCTGGTTAACGTCCGCTGTGGTTTCCGTCGTCAAAAAGAAATAAGACCATATAATTATATTGGTTTCAATAATTACTAATACGCATATAAGAACTATATACAACCGAGTACAAGAAAACCAAACATGGCTACTAACTTAAATGGATACATAATTTTGTAACTTCCAGGCGTATAAAATATATTTGTACTCGACTGAACAACCATAATATTGGTCAAACCTTTTCGAAAGGTGATATTTACCACGATTTTAGCTATTTAAAAACATTTAATTCTTGGTATTAAAAGAAGCGTAATTTTATGATGCCTCATCAAGGTCACGCCGATTCCACGCCGCTGGCGGCGTCGGCGGCGGCGGCGCGTAGGAGTTTACCGGCGGCGGCGGCGCGCCGGCGTGGCGCTCATGTCTATTACAGTCACGTTAATTCCTATAGCAAGGCTAGCATATCTTGTGTTTAACATCAACTTGCCGCCACACTTCTCTTTTTAATCTATACAATTGAAAAAAGACGCGTAGCTGCGAGTTGCTTGTTAATTCAGAGTTTGCAATCCGTCACCAACCTCTTTTGAGAAACTGAACTTGCTTTTCAAAAGAGGTCGATAGATCTGAGTCCGTAGCTATGTTAGCTAACGTGCCAATTAGTGATTTTATTCTCTTTGGTGCCAATCGCTACGCTACGCTGAGCAGGTAGCGTATCGTAGTTTTCTCTCTGTCACTCTTTCTTATTGGTGTGACGAAGACAGTTGAGTTTCGTTCGCGACTGAATGTTAGCGATTGGCATATTGGCTACACAACCTGTACATATAATCATTTCATCGCCAACACAGTTAACTAATGTGTCTTGATGTTTTATGAACAAGGCAATTGGACTGGATGCGTGTAAGAGTTACGAATAAATGCAAAGTCATTTGCAGACACCAATAAACTAACATGTTTTACCACAAAAATCAACTATATTCCAAATAGCTGACTGGTGAGTCGTGAGACTGGTGACTTGCTTCAACCTTTTCAACGCCACGTAAAACTATAAAAGCTAAATTTGAACTTTACGCACGTGCATAGTTACATATTATTTTGTGGATGGTGACTTAAGGCCCATTTAGACGATACAAGATTCTTGAACAATAATCCGCAATAATTGTATGCAAGTTTTGCCATTCAATAATTGAATTCAAGAATTGAATCAAAGTGTTTACACATAAGCAATAACCAAAATCTTGAATGAAATTATTGTATACAATTCTTGATAGTCAATTTTTTTGACCGTGTCTCGTTTACACCACGGACACTTATTGCACGGCAATATTTGTTTGCAAGTATTGACACGTCTAAACTTGGAGTTGAATCAATTATGACCTATTGAAGCAAGAATTGAACCGATTTGAATTGGCAGATTTTCATTCAATATTGAACGTTCGCTGAGGGTAGCACGGTGAGCAAAAATAATTTCAAATTTGGTAGTTCGGAGATAATTAAATTAATAGAAATTTATAGAGGCCACGAATATCTCTGGGACACAGAAAATAAAAACTATAAAAGCCGTGAGGCTCGTGACGCTGCCCTTGCAGATTTTTCTAAGGGACAACCCAAAGATCCCGTTGATTAGTTGATCTTAGGCAAACCATGTTGATTTATTATGTAGCATTTTTTCAAGTATTTTAATGTAAGTTCTAGTTTAACGTGAGCTGGAATTGCATTACGCATGACTGTGTTTTGTCTTTGAATTGTGGGAGTGATTTTATCGAGCAAGTATGAAAACTGAGCTTTGTTCACACGAAACATGTTTTTGAACTCTACATCATCCTCAGCTTTGAGTTCAATGCACAGATTGCACAGAGTATTTGAAGCCCCCAGCATGCATTTTCTGCGTATATCAATTTTCTTGTCAAGCACGATCTTTTTTTGCGACGTTCTTCGATTAGTTTTTCCTGTAGCACAGTTGCTATTACAGCAGCGACAAGGAGCACACCTTCACGCACGGAATCCATTGTGAAAACAAAAGATTGATTCACATTTCTTGTATTCAATTAACTACCCAGGCTTTGTTTACATGCGTACCAGTATTGAATTCAAGTTGCTGCTTGAATACAATAATTGCACGTTATGTTTATACAGTGCAATTTTTTTCTTGCCTCAACTTTCTTGTATTGAATGTTCAAGAAACTTGTATCGTCTAAATGGGCCTCTTACAAATAGTCTTTGGCGTTGAAACTCTCTTGTTAATCAGTACCTACCAATATATCAGTCATTGTCCAATCTAATTGAAACCTTGTGGACGGCGATAACGGTTATGTTGGTAACACTGTTTCAACGCCAAAGACCGACATACAAGTCACAGATCAATAGAGACCTAGTCGCACTTGCTTATAGTTTTTGACAAATTCCTTTGTGACACTTTGGTGGCGTGGATGGAGTGACAGCTGCTGTTTTTGCCGTGGCATTGAAAAGGTTAGTGTTATGATGAGGTAAAAATTGTATTGACAGCGGTATCGTCATGGTTCGTCTCAGTAAACTTAACACAGGATCAGTGCGACAATATGTCGCCGCGAGATAGATTATCCATCTCCTTTTTATTCATATTGTTGGTAAAAGATAGAAAATCTATACAAGTAGCGATAACATACTGACATAGCAATCATGTGCTAAGTGTACAGTATAGTTCGAGAAATATAAATTGAACGTTTATTTTTACTATAATGTAGGTAGAAAGTTACCAATTTATATTTCACGAACTGTACTCTCAGTCGTCGTATGTCAAGTTCTTAAATTGATGCCGTTCTGATTGTGTCACTAATTTTTTATAGTTAGCATAGCAAGATAGTAGTTAGAGCAACATACTCAAAGAAGATGTTGACGAAGGCTTAAATGAGCAATATGAAATAAACAATACAACAAATTACCAAAGTTGATATAGTTGACCCCAGTTAAAATGACGAATCAAGAATGGGTGACAAAGACAGATCGGGACCAATTCAAGATTTTAAGAAAAAACAATTGAGACGTCACTGAAAATAAAACTAAGGCTGCGTTTCACCAAACTTTTATTCGAAGAATAACGATTTCTCTCAGATATATATATATACATATACATATAATACATATATATATATATGTATGTAGTGCTAAAGTACTATGGAGATTTGACATGACTATTCGAAAATAAGCGTTATATTTCGAATCAAAGTTTGGTCAAATCGACTAAGTGAAACACGTACACGGTCCAGAATCGAAATCTTTGATAGAGTTAACTGGGTTGGCGTGTGTACCTACTAAAACTAAAAAAGGAAAAAGACTATATATATTAATATTTATTTATTCGTGGTTAGCTTGGTCTTCCACATTCCAGCGTTTCACCGCTGCCGCTGGAGTCAGCATATGAGTATATGACCGCAGCTGATCTGATGATAACGAGTATTTGCGCACTGAGGTTGCAACGCAACAAATACTCATCACTGCTATCTCAAAGGGAAAAGGATTCTTGCTATATCAAAGGGTTCCAGGATGGCTGGCACATACGCGGGTTAGGTCCTCTGGCATGGCATCTTCCACTTTCTTCTATGCTGGTATACCAAGGCATCCATTCAGGTGTCTTAATATCAAAGGGTCCATGGTATCTAAGGCTGTGGAACACGGCACCTCATTAGTTTGATTTGAGCGATTAAGTATGAAACACCATTATATAAGTGACACGATGCATGCAGGCCACGTTTCTCTAATAAAAAGATCGGTCGATAGATGTTATAATAAGATTATTATGCTTATACTGATGGATATGAGTACCTAATAGATGATTTTATGAGATAAATACACTTTAATGGTAAAAGGATACCTTCTTATCAAATTCAATATCACATCATCAGTCTAATACAGTAACAGTGGTCTTGACGTGGGCCTCTTCTATTATTTTATTTATGCGTATGGGTACATTAGGTAGGACATAAATGACATAATGCCCATAATAGCCACGCTGGGCAAACGGATTGGTGATTGCAGTAATGTGTCCATTATGATGAGGCTGCTGCCCTGCCTCCATCTCAAATAATTGGATCAGCGTAGTACCGTCCCTTAGTCGACTCTTATAACACCCATCGGAAAAGTTCTCCAACTTGGTAGGTGGCAAATATATTGTTACTGCCGCACCACACAGCCTAAATTCAATGTATATGACTATAAATATTAAGTACATTTTATATATGATATAACCACTACGCTGCGCTCCAAAACACGCATGGCTGACGTGGGTGAGAAAACTGCCAGGCTAAAGTGGGATTGGGCCGGTCACGTCTACCGCATGCATCCAGAAAGGTGGGCTATTACAGCCACCAAGTGGATGCCGCAAACTAGGCGGGGACGAGGCAGGCCCAGGCGGAGATGGCGGGATGACCTGGACGCCTTCGCCAACAATTGGCCAGACTTGGCACCGAACCGGGAGCTGTGGAAATCTGAGGGAGAGGCCTTTGCCCAGCAGTGGGACACCCCTACAGGCTAGAAAAAAAAAAATAACCACTTACAATAATATCAATCAAACAAACATAGAACCTTATTGCCCTTGTAAGTTATATGACCACAACATAGAACCATGTAATATCGTGAATTTTAGACTATTAGTTGACTATAGGTATTAAGATACAGGTTTCAGTAAAATATAGCTAAATACACATAGAATTACTACCGTAAAATTAGCCCACTTTGCCTCCAGGGGAGACATTGCCCAAAACTTGAATTTTAAATAAATTGGTTATTATAGAAAAAAAAATACATTCTTATGGCGGCCTAACTATTTTTAGTATAAAATAGATTATGTGAGAAGCAATACCAAGTATGACTTTTGCGTCTATCTTCATCTAGTTGTTTGCTAGAGCTTCTTGAGTGAGGTTGGTTATTTGGCGGGCAAAATCTTGGCAAAATATAGACATAAATCTCTCAAAACAGGGTGGTATTAAATGAAAAAAAAACCCCATGACCTGTAATAAAATGACAACAGTAGATTACATTGATAGTAGTTTTATTGGAAAAAGCTAATCAGAAAATAAGTTATGGCTTTGGGCAATTTTATCCAGTACTTTAGCAAACGGACATTGAAAACATCATGAAAAATAGCCTACAGTTGTCACTTTCAAGTTTTACCACTTTATGAAAATAGCGGAGGGTAATGTTTTTTTCAGTAAATTACGTTTTTATAACTCCGATATTTTATTTTACGTATACAAAATGTTCAGAACCAATAACTATACTCTCAATTGTCAGTTTCGTTGTCTGCTGCTTCGTTAGTGGGCTGATATTTATATCAATATAATATTATCTTGATTCCCATTCAAAAAACGGTTTTATTATTATTGCATTAAAACAAATAATACATTTTGGACTGTTTTACTTCACTAGTATATTAATACTTTGAACAAAAGTAAACGTCTTTAGTTAAGATATCTACTTAAAAGTGACAACCCTAGCATTTGCGAATTGCGTTAGTGGACCTTGTATGAAAAAGAGCGAAAACGGGTAGGTAACATTGCCCAACCAATTTACTCAAAATTGTTTATACTTATCCCTGAGTTATAAACATGAAATGGTAGAGTTGCCCAAAAACCTTCTGTGATTGTAGTATTATTGTCATACGAGCTATTTTTAAGCACTAAATTGAGGTGGGCAATGTTGGTCAAGAACGAGATTACTTTGCTCGCCTTCTATAGGTGCATTCAGACCAAAAGAACATTCGGTATTCTAACCTCCCACTCTACGAAATTCGATCGTTACACAAAACGTGATTGGTTGATTTCGTAGAGCGAGGGATAGAACAGCGAATGCTCTTTTGGTTTGCACGCACCTTGAAACGACAAAAACCTGATCTAAATGATGATCTAAAAATTATTTCTTCATGTGAGCCGATTCGTACGATCACAGTGCACATGCTGAGCAGAAAAAACTTCAAGGTTTCATATATTTTTTTGAGATATTTTAGGATTTCCGAAAAAAGCGGGCAATGTTGACTACTTAGTTTCACGGTACTATGAAAAAATGTAACATACAACCTTGTAATTATAATATTGCGGCAGCAAAATATTTGGCCAGCGTTGGGATCACGCAAAATAGGCACGTTAGATGTCGAGTTGCGGAAAATGGCGAGAATACAATATCAAAAAACCGGCCAAGACCATGTCGGGCCATGCTCAGTATAGGGTTCCGTAGTTATTCGAAAACGGCTGGGCCGATTACGTTCGAAATGGTTTTATTTTTAAACCCACAGCCCACCAAAGTTTTTATTCTACCACTTTGTTAGCATAATTAATATGTATACCAAATTCTAGTACTAACGGCCACTGAGCTATGCTGCGGATAGACAGACGGACAGACGGACATGGCTAAACTATAAGGGTTTTTTGTTTACTACGAAACCCTAAAAATAACGCATGAGGAAAAAAACCGGCCAAGTGCATGTCGATCCATGCTCAGTATTAGCGTTCCGTAGTTGGTCGAAACTGGCTAGACCAATTATGTTCAGGATAGTTAGTATTATCTATTAGCATGCCTTAAGCCAAATATGTAAGATATTTTTCATATTTTTCGAAATAGTGAATTTGGAAAAAACCTATACTCGTTTTGAAATACCTATTCACGGATACCCCACATTGTATTCACGTGTAGGGGAGGAATCACAATAGTTTTTTTTTGGATATTTATTATTCGAGTTTGTCGGCTTAAGGGCTTGTCCATTAATCACGTCACACTGTATAGGGGGGTGGGGGGATCAAGAAAAAATCACCAACTATCACCATAGGGGAGGGGGGGGGTCATCAGACAAAATTTAAAACTTCGCGATCATTTAGCTCGTAGTTGGCAAACAAGTACGTAAATTCAAGTGTTATTAAAAGGACTACTTCAGTTGGCAAAAAAATACACGTGATATTAGCTAGGGGGGGGGGGGGTCCTGAAAATATCACCATGGGGGCTGGGGGGGCTTAAAACATACCAAAATCGTATGACGTGATTAATGGACAAGCCCTAACTAATATGTTTACCTACAACTAACTGCAAATGGTCACTGATCTAAGCAATGGGCGGACAGACAGACGGACTACCGCACGAAACGATAGATGAAGAGTGATAGAGCGCTGACACACTCTAGCACCATGCTAAGAAGAGTATGCTGACGGATAGACAGACGGACTAACGGACAGACAGACGGACAGACGGACATGGCGAAACTATAAGGGTTTTTTATTTTTTTATTTGAACTATGCCCGATCATAACAATTTTTTTTTAACGAAAAAAGTGTTAACGCTTTCACAGCCAGTAACAAAAAAACTCGTTTAAATTTGAATTCTAAAATGTTATTAACAGAGTTCTTAATCACAATTGCGGAAATAACGCATAATTTATTTTTATTTTTTGTTACTGGACATTGTTTTTTTTGTGTTTGTTAAGAATTATTTCTATTTCTAGACGGATCCAAGAATAGATGGATGGAAAGAAGGACTAACCAACAGATAGATAGACAGTCAGACGGACGGACGAACAGACAGACAGACTGACATGACGAAATTGTAAGGGTTCCTAATTTACTACGGAACCATAAAAAGTACTTACACCCAGAATAATTGAAAAGGCAATCATTTCAAGTAATATCCAGTCGAAATATGTTTCTTTGCGGAAGTAAACGGGCAGACAGACGGACGGACAGACATACAGACCGACAGACAAACAAACAGACAGACAACGGATGGACAGATGAACAGACAGACAGACATACAGACACATAGACACACAGACAGACACTCAGATAGATAGACAGAAAGATCGACAGATGAACAGACAGACAGACAGACAGACAGACAGAAAGATCGACAGATGAACAGACAGACGGCAGACCGTCAGACAGACAGACAAACAGACAGACAGACGGAGATGGCGAAAATGTAAGGGTTCCTAATTTACTACAGAACCGTAAAAAGTAATTACAGCCAGAATAATTGAAAAGGCAACCATTTTAAATAATATCCGGTCGAAATATGTTTCTTTGCAGAAATAAACGGTTGGAAAGACGGACGGACAGACATACAGACCGACAGACAAACAGACATACAAACACACAGACAGACAGACAGACAGACAGATAGACAAACAGACGGATGGACAGATGAACAGACAGACAGACATACAGACAGACATACAGACAGACACATAGACGGATAGACAGAAAGATCGACGGATGAACAGACAAACAGACAGACAGACGGAAAGATCGACAGATGAACAGACAGACAGACGGACAGACCGTCAGACAGACAGGCAGACAGACGGGCGGAAAGATCGACAGATGAATAGACAGACAGACGGACCGACCGTCAGACAGACAGACAGACAGACGGACGGAAAGATCGACAGATGAACAGACAGACAGATGGACAGACCATCAGATAGACAGACAGACAAACAGACAGACAGAGGGATGAACAGATGAACAGACAGACATACATACAGACAGACAGACATTTCAAGTAATATCCGGTCGAAATATGTTTCTTAGCAGAAATAAACGGGCAGACAGACGGACGGACAGACAGACAGACAGACAGACCGACAGACAAACAGACAGACAACGGATAGACAGATGAACAGACAGACAGACATACAGACATACAGACAGACAGACGGACATGGCGAAAATGTAAGGGTTCCTAATTTACTACAGAACCGTAAAAAGTACTTACAGCCAGAATAATTGAAAAGGCAACAATTTTAAATAATATCCGGTCGAAATATGTTTCTTTGCAGAAATAAACGGGCAGACAGACGGACGGACAGACAGACAGACAGACAGACCGACAGACAAACAGACAGACAACGGATAGACAGATGAACAGACAGACAGACAGACAGACAGACGGACATGGCGAAAATGTAAGGGTTCCTAATTTACTACAGAACCGTAAAAAGTACTTACAGCCAGAATAATTGAAAAGGCAACAATTTTAAATAATACCCGGTTGAAATATGTTTCTTTGCAGAAATAAGCGGTTTAACAGACGGACGGACAGACATACAGACCGACAGACAAACAGACATACAAACACACAGACAGACAGACAGACAGATAGACAAACAGACGGATGGACAGATGAACAGACAGACAGACATACAGACAGACAGATAGACAGACACACAGACAGACACACAGACAGATAGACAGAAAGATCGACGGATGAACAGACAAACAGACAGACAGACGGAAAGATCGACAGATGAACAGACAGACAGACGGACAGACCGTCAGACAGACAGGCAGACAGACGGGCGGAAAGATCGACAGATGAACAGACAGACAGACGGACAGACCGTCAGACAGACAGACAGACAAACAGACAGACAGACAGACAGACAGAGGGATGAACAGATGAACAGACAGACATACATACAGACAGACATTTCAAGTAATATCCGGTCGAAATATGTTTCTTTGCAGAAATAAACGAGCAGACAGACGGACGCACAGACAGACAGACCGACAGACAAACAGACAGACAATGGATGGACAGAACGGAAAGATCGACAGATGAACAGACAGACAGACATACAGACAGACAGACGGACATGGCGAAAATGTAAGGGTACCTAATTTACTACAGAACCCTAAAAATATCTTACAGCCAGAATAATTGAAAAGGCAACCATTTCAAGTAATAACCGGTCGATATATGTTTCTTTGCGGAAACAAGCGGACGGACAGACGGACGTACAGATAGTCAGTCCGTTCAGATAGACAGACACACAGACAGAGAGACAAACAGACAGACAGAAAGATCGGCAGATGAACAGACAGACAGACGGACAGACCGCCAGACAGACAGACTTACAAACAGACAGACAGACAGACATACAGACAGACAGACAGACAGAGGGATGGATGCAAAATGCAAGGGTTCCTAATTTACTACAGAATCCTAAAAAGTACTTACACCCAGAATAATTGAGAAAGCAATAATATGGAGGAAACAAACGGACGGACAGACAGACATACAGACAGACAGACAAACAGACTGACAGACAGACAAACATACAGACAGACATACAGACAGACAGGTGGATGCACATGGCGAATCTGTGACGGTTTCTAATTTACTACAGAACCCTAAGAAATACACCCAGAATAACTAATTGTAAAAGCAAAAATTTCGAATACTATGTATCTGGTCGAAACACGTTTCTTTGCGGAAACAAACGACCGTATAGACGGACGGACAAACAATCAGACAGACAGAGAAACAAACAGACATACAGACAGACGGATGGACAGATAAACAGAAAATATACTTTCATTCGCCAAAGAAATGTTCGTTTAAATTTGAACTTTACTACGATGTGAATAGAGTTCAAGATCACAACTGCGGAAGTAACGAGCTAAGCCGAGTTTAGACCTGGGTCGCGTTTTATAAAGTTTCATTTTACAATTTCGCTGTTTGCCTCTCTAACGCACGCACATAATATATTGGCTAGAAAGAGAGACAAACGGCAAATTGTAACTTTATAAAACGCGACCCTGCAAGTTTTGAAAAAAAGAGTTGTAGATATTTGCCACTAATTCCTACCAATATTTGCCGTGTGGTGACGGCAGTAAGAATATATTTTGTCACCACCCCAACTCCTCCTGTGGGTGTCGTAAGAGTCGACTAAGGGATTGAAGTGTCACTGACTATTATTTGATAAAAGATTGATGATGGGCAGCAGAGTCATCATAGTGGACATACTACTGCGATCGCCAATCCGCTTGCCCAGCGTGGCGATTATGGGTATTTACCTCCTAATGCGCCTATACGCATAGTAAATAGGAGAGGCCTACGTCCAGCAGTGGACTATCAACTATCATAGGCTGATGATGATGATGATTTGCGTCTCAAAACTTGCGGCAATAACTTGCAAGTGTAAACTCAGCTTTGTGTCTTTTCAAAAGGGCTTATTTCTACTCTGGCAATAAGGATTATTTTGTCTATATTTCCATAAGAGAAATTATCTCTATTGACAAAGTGGAAATAAGCCCTTTTGAGAAGACATTCCACAGTTACGATATAATGAATTCATAACAAAACAACATACGTAATTGTGGGACAAAGTCATTTTGCGTCCGGCGGAATGTAGCCAGCAACGCCATATTGCTATATTGACTCCAAGCATCGGGGTTCCATTAAGGGAAATAATAGGAACTGCAACTGTCTTCTTGAGCAATTCACGTATCGTACCTATAACTATGTTGACTATTCAAGACGAGTGGTATGCACCCATAACTGCGTAGGTATTAGGAGTATGAATGTAATAAGTGCAGGTTATAGTAAGTATATATATTTATTTACCAAGGAGCCGAGCCGATATTACAAGACAGGTGCCGGTAGTAGACCAACATCGGGCGTCTTACTCCTCCGTCTTACCTCCTTCTCATTAAACTCTAAAATTAACATAGAAAGAAATATCTACTAATTAGAAAGTTCACAAACTTACCATTATAAACATATATATCTATTATGTCGGAAAAAACATTGACAGCCCAGTCAACAACACGTTGTCAGGTAACCAATTTCCAGGCAAGTTCCCGTCGACGGCGCTAGGAGGCGCCAGAATTGCTAGCACATATTGCATCCTTTCACTTAATTCAATTTAAACCTTTTTCATCATGCGGCCAATACCACACGTCAAACCTAAATGGCTAGTCAAATGAAATAAAAATACGAACTATATTCGCGTGGAAAAGAGAGAGCGAGTGGCGGCATGTTTACGTCATCGCGAACAGTTTAATAATGGTTCACGGAACTTTATTTTTCGTTCATCTCTAGTAACGGTAACCAGAAAAGTTTTGTTCTTTCATATAAATCATATAATGTTCTTGTCAAAACCGTTATGTCAAAGAACGGAATTTTTCCGTTCATCTTGAATATTGTGAACCAGAAATATTGTGTTCATCTACAAAACCTTTATCGTAGTTAACCGTTACTAATACGAACGGAATTAATAACGGTTAAAGAACAATATCAAATGGTTAATCGAGAACGGTTCCGATCCCTGGTACTTAGCTTGATACGCATATACTACACTCACAGTCACAGTTGACATAGTGGTGGCGTGTTTGTTTATAGCTTGACAAAGAAAAAGTAATATTTTTCCCTGCGGTTTAATAACGCGAATCACGGCATCATCGATTTTAAAGCAATTTCACATCAACATTTATACAGTGTGTTTCCTACTAGATAAGTAATAAAATGAAAATACCGTTTCATAAAGGTGCATTCAGACCAAACGAGCATTCGCTATTCTATCCCCCCACTCTACGAAATTCGTTGATTTCGTAGAGCGGGGGATAGAATAGCGAATGCTCGTTTGGTCTGAATGCACCTTGAGAATATTATCCACCACAAACGATGGACATTGAACATCGCGATATAATCGCATGGCGTATAAGAGTCGACTAAGGAATTGAAGTGATACTGACCAGGGATCAGAACCGGTATTAAAAAAAAACCTAACTGATTCATTTATTGAAGGTAGCTGATGGGCACACTACTGCCGTAGCCAGCCCTGAGTGGCGACTATGGGCTTTTTTGGCATGATGACAGACAGACGTTTAGTTGACAAAATAAATGTATACAAGAAGTGCCCTGATTGCCTTACAATTCTGGAAACTATCGGTCCTACTAAAATTATATTTCACGCGGATTACTCATGTTTTTTAAGTCGAAAAATACTCACCTACCGTTCCTGTGCTAATGTGATATGATAAGTGAGTTGATTTTATGACTGTTATTATTATTACCTACAAAAAACCTTACAAGCTACGTACTTCCAAGAGAGTATTCACCGATCTAGGCTACGATCACGTAAACATTTATTCGTAACTGTTTACCAAACAAAATGAGAATAGGTGTAGCGTAACACTTTATTTCTAAAGTGCTTATATGACAGCGTTAAGTGTAATAAAGATTGTGTGTACTTAAGTAGCTTACTTAACTAAGTGCCATTCACACATTACACTCGTTTAATTCAAAGTTATTAAGTAACTTTAACGCTACCTTTTGACAGAAATTGACGGCTAAACATGACAACGTGCGGAACAACGACGTCTAAGACGGTCACACTTACTCTCAATGACGAACAGTCAGGGGCATAAATATGTTGGCGACACGCTTCAGTTGGTGCAGACATGTACGACACGTCGAGGCGTCAAACACATCACCAGCTTATAGTAGTATTATTAGTCCTTAGTCCACTGCTGGAGAAAGGCCTCTCCTATTACCTATGCGCACGGACGCGTTAGGCTACCAAACATCTATAGTCTTATTTGCAATTTTTACAATTAGTTTGTTGGGCATGGGATGTGGTGACCCTAACTGCCCAGGACCGAAGCCAGTGGAAGAATATAATTCGAGCCCTACAACAGATGGTAACAGGATGGAAAGAAGAAGTTTGTTAAAAGTTACGTCTAGAACGTCTAGAACGATAAGCAATGTTTTGCTTGGAGTGGTGGTGGTGGTTGCTTGGTCGAAGCAGCTAGACAATAAAAGTCCCGTTGGCTGGCTCCGTTGCAACCATGTGAAGAACTACCCAGACGCTTCACATCTCACGCCTACCTTCAATGACGTACTCGTCGAACTTGACAGTTCCCTCCGTCTCCAACCGGACCGGGGGCCGGAATTTGTCGAGAAGTATCCGGACAGCACCCTCGCATCTTTCCTCGCTGACTCATTGAGCGTGCAGTTAAATGCACGCTCAATGGTCGGGACCAATTCTAGAACTATCCAGACGCTTCACATCTCACTCGTACCTTCAATGACGTACTCGTCGAACTTCACGGTGCCTTCCGTCTCCAACCGGACCGGGGGCCAGAATTTGTCGAGCAATATCCGGACGGCGACCTCGCGTCTTGCCTCGCTGACTCATTGAGCATGCATATAACTGTAGGGACCATGTCAAGAACTATCCAGACGCTCCACATCTCACTCGTACCTTCAATGACGTACTCGTCGAACTTGACAGTGCCTTCCGTCTCCAACCGGACCGGGGGTCTGAATTTGTCGAGAAGTATCCGGACGGCGCCCTCGCGCCCGTGTCTCGCTGACGCGATGAGGGGTGTGCATTTGACGCCGTCGCAGCAGACATCCTGGGAACAAATGTTTCATGTATAAACTTGCCTAAACAGTCATCAGATATATCGGAACGGCCTGAGTGCTCACAAACGTCTGAGCAGGCCTCTATTGTCATGGCGTTAATAATACGTGATCAAAGAGAGATACAAATAATAATAATAATAAAACATTTATTCGCGACACACAAGACAAGACAGTATATATAAAATCGTTGACAAAGAAAAGTTGGTGTATCACGAAATGACGTTAGAGTGCATGTTCAGATATTTTTGAGCAACGTTGTAGCCTGGCATATGTTGTGTTTGGTAGCAAAGCAATTAAGGCTTGTAATGTCCAGCATGTTTTTTTTGTTGTTATTCTGTCACAAAAGTGGCATAGCCCACTGTGGGCTGCCTACATATCCCACCATGACTTCTAATCTTAAACCCGGATATACTAATTGGTATTATAAAAGATTGCAGTGTGGTGACTTTAGGAAGAATACATTGGTCACCATCCCAACTCTTCCCGTGGGTGTCGTAAGAGTCCAGTAAGGGATTGAAGTGTCGCTGACCATTCTTTAATAGAAAATTGACAATGGGCGGCAGCGTCATCATAGTGAACACATTACTGCGATCGCCAATCCGCTTGCCCAGCATCGTGATTATGGGCATTTACCTCCTAAAGCGTCTATACGCATAGTTAATAGGAGAGGCCTACGTCCAGCAGTGGGACTGAGATATGCCGATGATGTATTATAAAAGATATATTTGTGTTTACGGATGTAAAATTCACAGGTGACAGCGCGTTGCCAAATCACACAGCTCGATCATAAAACTGCGGCGCACATCAGATTCATGATTCGTGCTCAGATATAAGGTTCAATTTCACTTGAAGATAGGATGGTCTGGCGAGTGTACGTACACTCAAAATTGGAACTCTAGGCCACTCTAGAAGCATTTAAAAATGACAATAAAATATTTCTTATAATCTGATTGTGATTTATATCGTCCCTAGGGTTGCCAGATTCAGTTTGAGATATACAGTTATTAATTAAGCCAGTAAACTCACCATGTATTTTTTCTGATACTGAATCAGTTAAGTTTTCAATTAAGTATTTTAGCGTAGGTACTGTATGCGTCTCGTCTCGTAACATCATCAGCGTGATAGTCCACTGCTGGACGTATAGCTCTCCTATTAACTATGCGTATGCATTACGAGGTAAATGCCCATAATCGCCACGCTGGGCAAGCGGATTGGCGGTCGCAGTAATGTATCAACTACGTCTCGTAAATCGTTAAGTAAAATACAGAACAATACTTTATATTACAGTATGTCTGGCAACCATCGTCCCTGTGCACTGTGACAAGATTCCCGAGTGGTTTAGGGTCCCAAATGCAATTAGTTGACTGTGTATAAGTGAGACTGATGAGCTGGTGCAGGTGGCAGGAGTCCACACGATGCGGGTGGCGAAGGACATTGTGGCAATCTTTGTGGGAGGTCTACGTTCAGCGTCGTCGGTCAGACGTCTTCGGCTTTTTTATAGCTAAATCACACTCTTATGAAGCAGTGGATGTTCAGTTCATATTGCTATTAGTTATTTATTAATGTTATTATGTGCTATAAGTAGTCCTTAGGAACATGGGCCTGGCCTATATTTATTCCTAATAAGTCTAATAACACACAAGTCTATTTAGCTGTTTATCATATGACTGCGACAAGCATATCACCTCAATAAAGATTGCAGATACTCCAAATTATAGTATTACTTTGCCAAGTTTACAAGCAATTTAGTTAATTTATAATGACAATTAATAAACGCTTGATATTAACTTGCCAAAATGCATGGCAGTTGTCTATGTAAATCTTTATTTTTGAATACAACTTTCATTTTCAAAATGAGTTAAGAACTTATAATGAGCGTAACAAATACCACATATAATTTTGGTACGTAAATTAATAATTATTATAATTAGTAAGTTGGAACGAACAAAATTCGAGATAAAGTTTGACTAAGTTCAAGTTTTATCCGAAGGTCACACCATGCTCTCTAACAAAAAAAGTTACTTGATATGATATCACAATTTGCAATTTATATTGCCTTTGATTACAGTAACAGTTATTCATAAAATAAAAATATGGAAATGGATTATATCCCATATATTAATTTCTATAATGATTTTATTGGGGGCTAAATATAAGCTGCTTCTATTTTATTTCAAAATATGTACTCTTTTTTCAGTTACAAGCCTCTCTCTCACACACATAATGTACACAGACACAGTGTTGTTTTAACCCTTAAATGCATGACCTTGACAAAGATTTATTCAAGTTTGAATTCTGACGGGTTGTCAATAGAGACGAGAATAGATGATGCATATATACATCACTATGCATTTAAGGGTTAAATGCTTAGCCACACCAGACATTTCATACACTAGTTGTAGTGTTGCACATGCTGCACACGCATTCGGTCTGGCTCAGCCTTAAGTGCAGGTAGCATGACATCAATTACATCATACTGAATCTCATTGATGTATAGGTAATATTGTGTCAAAAATATAGTGTCAATAACATAAGCGGTGGACCTAACCATAGCCTATGCTAATCTATTGATAGCTTACATTCAATATTTCTATTCATTGAATAACCATTCTGTGTAAATAAAATTAAATATTCATAGCAATGTGAATCACACATACAGATGTGTTGCATGCCAAAAAACTGGGTCACAATCACAAATATGCTGATGCACTCACTGAGTAATTTTATTGATGTGACCAATGGTACCCATACAAAGAGATTTACTTGTGCCAGTTTAGACTTGAACAAAATATAAATTTTAAATTTGCACAAGTATCTTCCAATACACATTACAGTGTCCTTGTGCAAGACTAGATTGGCCTAAGTAAATTGCTTTGTGAATGGTCGCCATTACTTAAAATTCTGGATTTTGTCATTGTTAAAAAATTAAACAATGAATTTGTGTTAAATCGTAAATCATAATACCTACATAGTAAGTAAAAAAAAACAATTTTTATCATTACTATGGTACTTTTTTATATTCATAAAACAAAAAAAAAAACAACAAGGTTGAAAATGTTATTGGAAGGGGATAGGCGTTCATGAAAAGTAAATGGAACAATAACAAATGACTGCTTAAGTTATTTACATAAATAATAATGAAGCTTTGGTGATATAATCGAGTATCATCTAAGCTCAATAAAAAATCTAGATGTTAGATCCACTTTGCCTATACAATTACTTAATAAGTAATTATTATGCATAGTAACTGCCTAGTATCAAAATAAATAATGGAAGGATCTTATGAAGACAATTTATTGATAAATTTTGTTCAAAATAGACAGCCACACATTACAATACATTGTTACATTTAGTTATACCTATTACTTAAGCCATCAAAAAAGAAAATGACTAAACAATTTAATGTGTAT
>JALPQI010003664.1:0-74598 GCA_025490895.1 Thaumatotibia leucotreta | reverse complement strand
TGTATGGGAAAAAAAAAATCGTGATATTTTTTCTGACTTCGATCGTCCCCCGGGTCCAACTTATATTTAACGCATATATACCAAATTTCAAGTAAATTGGACATTGTTTAGAGGTTGCGCTGGATGAACAGATACAAAGAAATCACAAAAAATCAGTTTATTTAATATTTATTACCAAAATTAACAAAAAAGTGGTTAAAACTTATTAAAAACACAGAAATGAACTTATTAAACTTAAAATACAGTAGTGTTTACATACATCCATAATTTAAAAAGTTTTCATTTAGCCACATAAGTTGCAACTTCTTCCTTTGTTCGCTTAGTGACACATTTTCTGTGAGGCTCGACGACCCTCAGCAAGAACTGTTTTTGCTCTTCATCTTTGACTGAGTCATTAAACTTTTTAACTATCGATCAAGTCTCTGGTGTCAGGACTACAATACTCTCTTTCGTCCTGGACAGTGGACACCAAACAATTCGAAGAATGATCTCGTTTTGGTAGTAACAAAATCACAGAGATTTTCCTTCTAATTTCAGGCACTTACAATCCAATCTTTTCATCTCTTTTTTTCTTTGCTGGTTTATTTAAATTATTACACATCTTCTGTTATACGCTCATCCAAAAAAACTAGCCCAATGTTTATTTCTGACAAATACCAAAGATATCACTTGGCCGCCCCAAGCGCACTTTTTTACATTTTTATCAGGATAATTTGTTTATGAGCTATAGCATATCCCAATCACTCTTGGCAGCCCATCGACTTACCATTGCTTCATGCCAAAATTGGACGTCTATGAGACAGAATAAATATCCTACGTACTTGTTTCATATCATACAGCTCTTTTTTTAAAACACTTGGGACATTTATAAGCTGTCGGGTGAACAAGGCAATTTTGAGTGTATATATGGTCTTTGCCATCCACCTTGCTTGATGGAGAGCTCCTGGTGCTCTAAATGGGAAACCTTTTTAGAACGGTATATTAGCCCTTTTCCACACTTTTTGCAGTTATACTTGTATGTTTTGCGGCTTCAGAAAGTGTATCTTTATTTTCTCTCGAAGGCAGTCGAGCTCCCAAGAAATTATCTTAGGGAACCTTGTCCAGCTACAAAATTCCACGTCTACTACTTATTTTTTAATTAAATACTTGCTTTAATATAACAACTACGCACATAAACCACTTTTATACCACCTACTACGAAAAGTTACACAAGTTTTGTTTCTACCCTCTACTGCACCTATATTAACTTCTTCAAACAAAAGTTGCCTCCGAGCGCAACCTCTAAATATCGTCCGATTGCCCTGATTTTTGGTATATGGGATCTGTTTAGGTATAGAACCAGAGGGAAAAGCGAAGTCAAACGTAAAGCAAAAGTTTGGAAAAATGAAACACCCTAGTGTAAATGGTCGCAAATAATGGTGTTATCATGATCAGAATGGGACGTAAACTATATCATGAATTAACAGATACGTCTTAAAGTAAAAAATTACAATATTGAATTTTCGAAAAAATGTCAGACATCGTTTTGAACTAGAGATTTATTATGCGTTTTTCTCTTAAATTCATAAAACGCTTTTGCTTTTATTTGAGCTACTAAAATACAAACTAAAAAATAATCCCTTTATTCCCATGTCTTCTTACTTATCGTTTGTTCCTATTGATCTCATAGACATAATAATTATATTAGACGTATTGAAAAGACGGAAGAGTAATTCACTTTTGGATGAGGTTAGCTCAGGACTGGAACCAGCGGCGTGGAAGAAGAGAGGCCTATGCTCAACTGAGCAGTGGGCGAGTAATGGGTGAATATGATGATGATGATTGAAAAGACCGAAAGGGACAAACTGGCTCGGCTGGATAAGTTCGGAGACGTTTATGAATAAGTGGGTCAATCTATTCTTAAGATTATCCCAAGATGGTCATAACATAACATTTCATTCATTTATTTTCCAGGGCGTACTGCTATTTAGCTCAAATATATTCCTTATTTTACTTCCCAAACATGATTCACTATGTTTCACTTGGCGTACCAACATTTATCAAGTTTTTATTTGCAAACTTTAATGCGCTTTAAGCGTAAATTTAAAAAAATGAGACCATCCGCAGCAGAACCATGTTGTAACCGAAATAGCTCTCCGAATCGCTAAACTGAAGTGGCAGTGGGCGGGGCACATTGCGCGTAGAACCGAAGGCCTTGGGGGGACCGGAACGCGCAGCGTAGGTAGGCCCCCCACAAGGTGGACTGATGACCTGGTGAAGCTCGCAGGAATCCGCTGAATGCGACCGCTAGTGGCACAGGACCGGTCATTGTGGCAATCTATGGGGGAGGCCTATGTTCAGCAGTCTTCAGCTGATATGATGATTTGCAAGCTTTAATTTGGCCGAATTTTCATTTAGAAACTAGGTTAGGTTGGAATATTATAATATTTGAAAGATACGTCTGCGTAAAGGTGGTTCATGTGACGATTCTGCCAATTTAAACTATGGGAATAATAGCTTGGGAAGTGATAAAAAGCCAATCTCAAACCGATCTCAAAAACGACCACCCCATAACACTGTCTATTTGTATTTGTTTTTATACATATTTTTTGTACGGCATGGTGTTGAGGTTTGAATCCAGATTTTCTTTGAGTCTTGCCCTTTAAAGAGTTGAACCATTTTCCAGAATGTCCCGGTGCCTTCAACCGGACCCCTCATACGCTGCAGCGTGCTCAGCGCAAACGCTATGCAGCGCTGTACGTGGCTTCTTAAGAGCTCTACTGCCGGAGCTCGCTGCTGTACCCACCCCTGCTTGGCTTCGGTCGCTGGAACCGCTGAGTGATGCGAAGCGGCTGCAGGAATGTAGGGACCATAATGAGGTAGTTAGATATTTTATGGATTTTTCTCTTTAATTTATAGCCTTCTGCCGCTCAGAAACAGTTTAAAAGGTCTCCTCAAACAAAATAAACTTTGATCTATTTTCTCCACTATTAATTCAAAATTCACTGGCAAATTTTATTGTCTGGGCGGCAGGAGCATAGCATTATTCTCTGCATAATTCTTCACTTTTGGCATTGTTTGTCCAAGTTTAGCCAAATATATAGTTCCATTAATTTTCCTGGTAAGTATGTATTAAACCTGTATTAAACTGCATTAGGCACCACCGGCGGATGGGTAAACAGCATCATTAAAATACGGTATACTCATAATTGGGGTTGATTGCAAGAAAATTTTACGTAATTGAAGGCCTTTAATGAAAACAAAATTTAGTATCATAATTTTTGTATTACGAAGTTAAATGTGGTAACAACTTTTGGCACTCAAAAGGGTGTGAAACTAATATTTTTAATAATACAATCCATATCTTTAAATGTGCTCCCTTTTTACAGCTGCCGAAGAGTGTTGTAAAAGGAGGAACTTTTTGGACAGAGTATAACCACATCGATTGTATGACTAACTTTCGTATCACAAACTAACGTGATTTTGATTTTTGTTTTGATTAAGGCCTTAACTTTGCACAATTTTTTTGCGATCGATCCAATTTTGACTGAGATCACCAACCCCCCTGCCAAGCATGGCGATTACGGCAACCCTACAGTGGAGTTCCATGTCCAGGAATGGAATTCAACATAATTGGGATCTTCTTCTTCTTCATCAGCCTATGATAGTCCACTGCTGGACGTAGGCCTCTCCTAGTAACTATGCGTATAGACGCATTAGGAGGTAAATGCCCATAATCGCCACGCTTGGCAAGCGGATTGGCGATCGCAGTGATGTGTTCACTCTAATGACGCTGCTGCCCATCACCCATCTTTTATCAAATAATGGTCAGTGACACTTCAATCCCTTAGTCAACTCTTACGACACCAGCAGGAGGAGTTGAGGTGGTGACAAATGTATTCTTACCGCTGTCACCACACGGCTCAATTGGGATCGCGACCCCGTAATCACGCTGTTGGAGATAAGTTTTCAAAAGAATTTCAAATCCTGCGACCATATGTTCGTAGTTCAAATCCTATTGTTTCAGTTGATGGAAGCGCTCCGCGAAGTGTTATCCCGCGTCGCCCCAGTCTACCGAGGGAAAGACGCACGGGCATCTCGAGAGCGAAGACGAGCTGCGGAGGTGGAACTGACTGACGCTGATGAAGATGCGATAGAGAGGGCGCTGGCTTTCGCCAGTGAGGCGGTGTTGAAAGCTCCTGTTACGGGTGGGTTTACCTGAAGTTTTGATCAGAGTTCAGTAGTTGACGAGAGCAAAGACGGGCCACCAAGGTAGAGCTGGGTGATGACGAGGATGATATACAGAGGGCGCTGGCTTTTGCTAGTGAGGCGGTGTTGAAAGCTCCTCTTACGGGTGGGTTTACCTGAAACTTGGATCAGAGTTCAGTAGTTGATGAGAGCGAAGATGGGCAGCCGAGGTGGAACTGACTGACGCTGATGACAATGCGATAGATCGGGGGCTGGAGGTTGTCAGAGAAGTGGTGCTGAAAGCTCCTGTTTCAAGTGAGTTTACCTGAAGTTTTGATCAAAGTTCAGCAGTTGACGAGAGCGAAGACGGGCGGCTGAGGTGGAATTGACTGACGCAGATGAAGATGCGATATATTGGGGGCTGGCGTTTGCAAGTGAGGCGGTGTTGAAAGCTCCTGTTACGGGTGGGTATACCTGATTTTTTGATGAGTGGGTTTAGTAGACGAGAATGAAGAAGGGCTGCCGAGGTGGAACTGAGAGACGCTGATTACGATGTGATAGATCGCGGGCTGGATGTTGTCAGTGAGGTGGTGCTGAAAGCTCCTGTTTCAAGTGAGTTTACCTGAAGTTTTGATCAAAGTTCAGCAGTTGACGAGACGACGGACGGCTGAGGTGGAACTGACTGACGCTGGTGAAGGTGCGATACATTGGGGGCTGGCGTTTGCAAGTGAGGCGGTGTTGAAGGCTCCTATTTGGGATGAGTTCACCAGGGTTTTTATTGATAGGGTTCAATTGCTGAAGAGAGCGAAGACGGGCGGCCGAGGTAGAGCTGATGTTAATGCTGTTCATTACCTGCGGTTTTCGAATTCATTCTTAAGCACTAATGATGTCGAAAGATAAAATTGTTTTATGTTATGCGTTGTGTACTTTACAACACTTATAATTTCAGAGGATGATGAAGAAGCAACCCTGGCCTTAGCTCTATGGACGGGTAGCGCCGTCCTGCTCTCCCGGCAACGAGCGAAAGGGACAGGCGCCCGCGCCGCATTAGCTGATCTAAGGCTGGCACTGCGCTCGCATTTGCCTGCTAAGATGCGCGCGCACTATTATTG
Source organism: Thaumatotibia leucotreta (assembly GCA_025490895.1). NCBI lineage: Eukaryota > Metazoa > Arthropoda > Insecta > Lepidoptera > Tortricidae > Thaumatotibia > Thaumatotibia leucotreta. The sequence continues at coordinate 69,319 of JALPQI010003664.1, read as the reverse complement.
GAGAACTGGGCATTGCTATAGAGGTACGTATAAACATTAGTGCATTATGCAGTTTAATAAAATAATTGCCATGGATAGGATAACGTACAGGATGTTCTTAGCCATTGGATAAACTCGAACTGTATACATCCGTTAGGGTATTTGAAACCAATACTCCTTTAAGCCTTATTTACTAAGCCTTTTTATTTGTAACTAATAATATTCTTATTTTAGACCAATATCACCAAAAAAGTGTAGGAGTCTGATAACAAAAAAGGAAACGTCCATACAAACTTTATGGTAAATTTTGAGAAATATGGTGAATCTTGCTCGGCATCATTAACTCAAACAGCCAACCGATTTTTGTCAATATCAAGGACGTGATTCATATATTATGTACCACAGATAAAATATAGGGAAGATTCCGTGTATTAAGACATACATGAACAAACTATTGTCATCCTTCACCCCATCTCAAGACGCGATTCCTATTCCATAAGGAAAAAGAGACAAATAAAGTAGCTCTACTTGGTCGTGAACTCCATCAACGACTCCATTTTCTTGAACAATGCTACCAACCTGACTAGATAAAATGTCATTACTATTAGTGATGTCCAGTCTTCAATCGTATACTTTTATCGTCAATAATAATATTTTAACCAAATTAGGTAGCGAATACAGTAGGAATAAACCTTATTTCCTACTCAAAATCACGATCTTCTTCGATCGTGATTTCAAAATCTACATTTTAGGATAAAAATAAAATCACAAAGTTAACGAAATATTTTCTTTAATTAAAATGTCATAATGAGGGTTTCCTAAAACGTATGCCACTAGTTGGCGCCACTTAGCCGTAAGGTCCCGCTAAGAAACACAATTATCTAGCCCCAAAGAAAGACTAAGTAAATGTTTTTTGTTTTTTTTTTAATAAAGTTTAAATTTTTTAATGTATTTTTTTTAACTCATACAAAATATTTAAACCAGAAACTATAAACATAGAATTTAGACAAGTTTCTGGACCTGCTCCTGCCCTGGTGATTTCAGAAAACTCTCATTATAACATGTTTTATGGACTTATCATTCCTTAAAGCATACCTAACAATTTTGGTATGATGGCTTCTTTATAATTAAATTAATCAGTCTACACAAGTATCACATGAGCGTCATTATTAAACTAAATTTAATTTACTTGCTGGTTGACATGACATTGGATGATTACCAAATATGGTGGGTAGTACGTCAGAATGTAATCACTTATTCGCGTACCCTTGCCTGAAACAACAGCTTAAAATTGTGCGGAGCATATTTTTGAATACTCTTTAGGGTACCAGTCGTCTGCCTTTTTGATATTTTTGACCCATAATAGCCTTTGTTCAGTGTCCAGTGGAAACCTGTTGGACATTAAAAACATCGATTCATTTTTGAGTTGACTATCAATACATTTATCGATATCACGATCGGTCTCTTAAGTACCACACTATGCGATACAAATGTTTGAATCCCACTATTTATAATTACATTACGAATGTAAATACAAATGGTTTAATCACAAAACTACACATATGTATCCGACAACAAATATTGAATAAGATTTTCAGTTACTTTTACCTTAATAAGGTTCGAAATCTTAAAATTCAAGTCAAAACTAAATTACCGGTGAAACGTAATGTCTTTATTTTGTTCATTCAGGTAACCCTGGCGGTTTTTACACCCTGGAACCACACAAGTCATCACTTTTATCACATTCCGTGCACTTATCGAACTGAAATATACATGAAAAGCTTTATTTTAATCACTTTTACTATTTGCGGTTTAGGTGCACTAGTATACACAAACAAAGATCGTTGACAGGCATTGCCGGCGTCACCCACAGATAAAATAGACTCGGTCTATCAATTTTATATGTCTATGTTATGTACTGTTTAAAAATATGTCCCAGTGCACTCTAAAGGTGTATTCAGACCAAACGAGCATTCGCTGTTTTATCCCCCACTCTACGAAATAAACGACTCACGTTTTGTGTAACGATCGAGTTTCGTAGAATAGAGGGTTAGAATAGCGAATGCTCGTTTGGTCTGAATGCACCTTAATTCCGTGTAATATGAACGTCGTAACATATTTATGGGCGGATTCTGTCGATATTTATCTTTGCACTTGACTGTACAAACTTTTTGAGAATTGCTCGATTATAGGATAAAAATACCTTTTTGTATATTTTGTATGAAAATATTAACGTTAGACCATTTCTAAATACCAAACCTACGTGGAACTTCAAGATTTGTCCAATGGGTTTGTTTGGGAAAATTTTCAAAGATACTTCCATTAATTTCAGATTGTGGTGAACCTACTCGTGCCAAAGTGTCGTACGAACTGGCATTGCGGCTGCTGCGAGCTGATGATGCAGCGTCCAAAGAACGGCTTCAGAAAGATCTAGAAACTTTAGATTTTAGCAAGCAAGTACCTGAAACTGGTGCAGAAAGCTCAGGTAAAGATCAGAGGTGGTTCCCTAGCAGTAACACCGCCAACGGAGCTGAAGAACATAGATTCAAATTCTGGCAAGGGGTAATTTGTCTGTTAATCACAAAATTAAGTAGTTGTTCCACATTCATAGACTCTATATTATTAATCCTTTGAAAAATAATGGCAATAATTACTTAAGAGGTCGTGTGTTGTCACGCCAAAGATGTAGCACACCATCGAGTATGCTGAAAAGTAACTGCCTTGCTGCAGATAAGGTTTATTTTCGTTGTTCATTAGTAGGAATACTGACGTGATGTCACATTTCGATGAAAGAGGTAAGGCGTTCAAAACTAGTATTGTTTGTAAGTAAGAAATCTTCGCATCGCATTATAAAACGAGCAAAACTGCTATTCATAAAAGCTATTCAGCTTATGAAATAAGATTGAATCAAGTGCTCCTCTTTATTTAAGCACCAAAATTACCTATGTTATATATTTTTACCCAGTACTTTTTTGCATTGATGCCATGACACCTTTAGTAGAAAATGTTAAATGGCGTTCAAAAGATTAACTGAACTCATTATTTCAAAAACAAATCTAAAGTTAAGCTTCTTGTTTTCAGATATCAGCCTTGTGGGTGGTTGCAAACCTAATATGCCAGCATTGTCTAAACATGTTAAAATCGTCGAAGAAGAAGGAAAGGTAAAGTAGCTGTTAGACGATCAGTAATTTTCTATCAGTTGAAAGACACAGAGATCAAATTTGCCTGGAATCAGCAGCCCTTCCGCGAACTAAGATACCCGCCAATTTCGGGGTCTTTCTTTCACTTTAATGACGCCTATGTTGGAGTGACAGAGACGGATCCCAAAATTTACGAATTTCTGTGTTCGTCGTAGCAGGCCATTCAAATTGATAAATTGGACTGATATAAGTACTAAACTGCCTCCAGAATAAGCTTGTAACCAATGCCTAACGTCGTGTACACTGTACTGAGTTTCCAAAACCCTAATATACTTTACAGTTTCAAATGCATATTACACATCATTAAGTTATGATACAAGAGTGGGAATGGTCTCTCTATTGAGGATCCAAAACACCAGACAAAGTGTAAGCAAAAGACTACAAAGGCGGACGCTTATGATGGTACCGCGTATATCATCTGTTGTTGCCGTCACGTTCTGCCAAGTATACAAGTGCAAAAGTAATGAATAGACATTAAACGAATCTATCACAAGTAAGGGGCAGAACTATGGGTGCAAAAATTTTACAAAACTTCAAAATTGACATATTAGAACCCAAGAAAAAACGCGTTTGTGTGTGTAAAAACGTATATTTTATGGATGTATTTGCTCTTTCATGTCCACTTGACAAGTTTTGTTAAAGTTTTGCACCCATAGTTCCGACCTCTAATCATAAGCCACATAGAACAGCACAATGCCAGAATGTTGATGATTATAATAAGCATATATCGTCTTTTTCTTATAATTTATAAATCTATCAGGGACGGTTCGCAGCAGCACGGGCGCCCCTAAGTCCAGGAGACATCGTTCTAGCAGAGAGCCCCTACGCAGCTTGCCTGCTGCCCGACTATCTTGGTACTCACTGTCTCCACTGCTTTACCAGGTCTGTGCTAATGTAGAACAAAATGAAGACTTTTTAAGAATGATTATTATGAGGAACAGTGACCATCAGATACCCAGGTTGCTCATGAACATCCTGAACAGGCCTCTAGTGTGAAATGCATGTTCCGGTACAAACACGGTTTTTCTCAAAATTGTGAGTTTATCGAAGTTCTCTTTTGTGACCAGAGGAGTAAAAAATATATACATATATTAACTCTGAAGAAAACTGAAATTATCGGAATATAAATCAAATCAAATCAAATCAAAATTGTTTATTTGTACAACATGGGTAAAGTACTTACAACATTAGTACAGGTCTTACAAAAAGGCAGATACACAGTATCTCCATGTCGGGCCGAGTGGCATACAAATTTGGTTAGCAATTGAAGCAGGTGCATGCATACAACTGCTGTCAATTACTGTTATTATAATCTAAATACTCACTTAATTTATAGTAGGCTTTATTGACTAAGTGTTTAAATAATTGTTTCTTAAAATCTGTCAAATTTTCTATACGCATAATGTCATTAGGAACTTTATTATAAAGTTTTGGCGCCATGCCGAGTATACTCTTCTGTAATAGGGCAGTTTTGGAAGACATTGAATTTATTTTGCTCCTGTGACGTGTACTCCTTAAACTATGAAACATATTAAGATTACATCTTACAAACATTACCACTTCGAATATATATAAGCAAGGAAGAGTCAAAATCTGTAACTTTATGAAATACGGTTTCAGAGATTCCGGTTTAGGTAGTTGAAATTGAGGGTGAGGTATGCCACACAAAGATCTAATGCATGTTTTCTGAGCTTTAAATGCATTATCCCTGTCCACTGAATTTGCCCAAAATATGATGCCATACCTTAAAGTAGATGTAACATAGGCATGATAGGCCGTTAACACTACTGATTCGCTAACAATCTTTCTTAAGTTATATAATAGATATGAAAATTGATTGAGTTTCTTACATATAATGTTTCATTTTGATTTCGCCATGTCAACTTACTATCTACACTTATACCTAAAAATTTTGTTACATCTGTTTCATTAATCTGTTTTCCCTTATATGATATGTTTAATTTGTGTGCATTATTTTTTCGTTGCTCAAATGTCATAAGTTGTGTTTTGTCTAAATTAATTCTTAAATTATTCCTAGTTAGCCAATTAATTACAATTTCCAATGTCTTGCATATGTCAAATTCAAATGTACTTGGATCTTTACAATCAAAAATTATGGTACTATCATCTGCAAAGAGAACCATGGGATACTCTATTGCTTGTGGTAAATCATTTATATAAATGATAAATAATAATGGTCCTAAAACACTACCCTGTGGCACGCCATAATTAATTTTTCTTACTTTAGACGAATAAGTCATTTCAGTCTTGGTTTTAACGCAAAGTCTGTTTATTTGTGTTATTTGTTTACGATTACTTAAATAAGATTTAATTAAACTATGTATATTTCCTCTTATCCCATATTTGTATAGTTTGTCTAACAAAATTGCATGATCTACAAAGTCGAAAGCTTTCGACATATCCATGTAGAGTGCTGTGACTGGTACTCTTCTGTCCATTTTTGCAACAATTCTACGTACTAAATCAAAAATAGCCAAATTTATAGACTTGCCCTTGCGAAATCCCATTTGTTCCTCAGCCAGTAAGTTATTTGTTTCAAAAAAAATATAAATAGAATTATAAATCACCCTTTCAAGAATTTTCGAGAAAACAGGAAGCAATGCTATAGGTTTATAGTTTGCCAGATCTTCCCTGTTTCCTTTTTTAAAGAGGGGCTTTACAATACCTATTTTCAAACTTTCGGGAAATTCGCCCTTCTCAATGCATATATTTATTATGTGACTAATTATTGGCGAAATAATTGTAGATACTGATTTCACCACTTGTGTACTAATACCATCGTAGCCTGTGCTGTGACTGTTTTTAAGGGAATTGATTATAGTGAGAATGTCATTTGGATCAGTGGGTTTCATGAAAATAGAATTAGGTATATTGCATGTCAATGTATTCATAATATTATTGGAATCATTTCTATTTAAAACATTATTAGCTGAATTTAAATGTATTTGGTCTATGAAATAATTGTTAAACTCTTGAGCAATTTCTTGGGCGGACATTATGAACTTGCCTTTAGACACTATTTGTGAAATCTGATCTATTGGCGGTTTTGATTTATGTTTATTTATTATTTTCCAGGCTGCTTTAGTTTTATTACTCGAGTTATTGATATAGTTGTTGTTCTGTGCTTTTTGAGTTAGCTTGATAATTTTTTTAAACGTTTTGAATAATTTATAAAGTTTGACTTATTACTAAGCTTATTATCTTTAGACAGTCTGTATTGCCAAAGTAACTGACGTTTACGTTTACAGCAGCTTTTTATTCCTTTCGTGATCCATTTCGGATTTGAGGCTGGAGTGACTTTGACTTTTTTGATAGGGAAACACAAGTTATACAACAAAACAAATTCATTTATAAAATTGTTGTAAGCTTCATTTGCGCTATTCGCCATATATACTTTATTGAAATGTAATTCTTGTAAACGGTCTCTAAATTTATCAATATTTTCTCTACTCAGGTCTCTTTTTTCCTTAAACCAATGGATGAGAATACACGTTTTTTAACTGGACATTTCAACAATTGGGCCGTATGGTCCGAAAGGGCCAAGTTAATCACCTCCGCTGTACTACCTCGGATATTATGAATGATGTTATCAATGCAGGTTTTACTTGACAGCCTAGTAGGTTCAGATATTGCTAGTTTTAAGTTATACTCCAATATTAAGTTCCTTAACGTAACTGATTGAGAAGTTCTTTTGAGCAAATCTATGTTAAAGTCGCCACAAACAACTATTTTTTTACCTTGGTAAGATATTTTATGTAGCATGTAATTTAATTTATTAAAAAATACGTTGAAGAAATTGCTTTTTTGTTTGGGTACTCTATATATACAGATAATTATTAATTTATGATCAATTAATTCCAATCCGGTACACTCAATTACGTTACTTATGGAAATGCTGTTAATTTCATCTAGTAAGCGATATTTGTGAATATTCCTGACCAAAATACAGGACCCGCCATTTCTATTCTTTCTGGAGTAAAGTGTTGCTAGTTTAAAATTAGGAATGACCAAATGATGTTCATCACCTGACTGCATGTTATGCTCTGTAGCGCAAATTACATCAATTTGAGTCCCCTTCTCCTTTAACTCCTGTATATGAACACTAAGTAAATCAGCTTTAGTTATTATACCATTAATACATTAATATAATTATAAACAATGTGGTCATCTTTTACCGCATCATATTGTTTATTGGGTGGAGGCTGCGATCCGGTGTACATAAAAAATTTAACTGATTGTAATATGATTTATTTACATTTATGAGAACATTGTTTAAGTTTCCTGCCAATTTATATTTTCCCCTATGATTCAACTGATATCCTCGAGAATAATAGTCACTTATACCATAGTAAACACTGTTAGGTGATTGAAGCCACACATAAGGGTATTTTACAAATCTTTTATGCAACATCGTATTAAACCTATTAACAAAGTCATTGTAATCATCAGAAAACTTATAAACGCGTTCTTCTTAGCTGTTTTGATATCTGATGGCGACTGTACACTCAGATACGTCTGCTCGCTTGCCACCAATTCCATAAAAAAAACTCCACCGATTGGACAGACCTGCTCGTTCCTGAGTACGATGTCGAAGTGACGCTGTGAACAAAATTGATCGAATTCTCTTACTACTTGTAATTTTGACAAGGTTTTAGAATCGCCTATGGCAATTGGTCAACTGTAAACAAGGCTACAGCCCAAAGAATCTGTAAGCTTCTGAACTCATCGTCATCGGTAATAAAATAAGTAGGTACTTAATGATTTATATATAAAAAGTCTGGCAAAATAAATCACGACTGAGCGGACGCAGAGCGTCCTAAAAGAAACAACAATAAATGTTTATTTCTTTTGTTAGTCTGCATACTTCTATTTTAATAACTAGTAAGTCTTCTGTGGAGTGGAGCCGTAAGCAGTAAGAATACATTTGTCACCACCCCAACTCTTCTCGTGGGTGTTGTAGGAGTAGACTAGATTGAAGTGTCATTAACATTTATTTATCGAAGACTGATGACGATCATTAGCATCACACTGTGATCGCCAACCCGCTTGCCCAGCGTGGCGATTATACTACATTTACCTCCTAATGCGTCTGTATGCATATGTAATAGGAGAGGCCTTTAATATAGGCTGATGATGTGAAGTTTTCTGTATCATCCAAATATTTTCTTCTTACAGATTGTCCCTATGCGCGGAAGAAGCCGCGGTGTGGTGCCCACGTTGCGCAGGAGTGGCTTTCTGCTCGCTCGCCTGCCGCGATAAGGGCATGGTGTACCACCAACACGAGTGCACCTTCCAGGATTTGTTTATTGGTGAGTGGTTTAAACTGCTACGTGAACCACGACTGCTATAAGTACTGCCTCTCTGTTGCACGCTTGAATTTGTTAGTTAGTGTGACAGGGAGGAATCAGGTCGATCTTGGATCGTGGTGGTGGTAGATCCTCTGACGATGTGAGTGTAAGGGTCTTCCCAGATCAGTCGACGCGGAATCATCTTAAACCGGCCGAAAACAGCTTTATGTCGACTACATAAGTGCGAAAAATCAGATACCGCGTCGGCTGATTAGATACGTGCCGATTGAGGTTTTTTTTGCTAAATATTGTATACCGTCATATTCATAAACGTGTACTAACTTACTAATATAAGTACCGTTAGACCCTTTAGGTCTTATAAATATGTCTACAAGACCATGTGTATACTGTTTCAGGCTCCGGCATGTCCATCCTAAGCCACATCGCCCTTCGCATGGTCACTCAACTCGGCCTTCCCGGGACCCTCGACGTTTATACACGTCACGTGTCCGGTGACGTCACACCCCTAGCCCACGATGATATAGAAGGGAGGAAGAAGATGAAGTCGCGGAAGGAGAGGCTGAATAGGAGTAGGAAGGGGTTAAAGATGGCTGAGGAGGAGAAAGAAGATAAGAGATGCGAGGATGAGGAGAATTTGGAGTTGAAGACGGCGCAGGTATTTTGTCCCAAAATGTTTTTTCCATTACGATACCGCTTTTCCATATATGTTCAAAGGCGGTAGCGTAATGGAAGGAATGAAAACTGTATGAAAATTGTGGAACATATTTTTTTTCCTAACAGAATCGAAAGAGCTCGTGATTTCAACAACGGTTTATGAAAACACCCAAAGATATATGATAATATGTACAGAGTGATACATGTTTTAGGGCATTTAAGTCTGTTTTGCTCCTATTGTTGGGCCTTACTCCAATCACATTTTCCTCAGATATACTCCCTCTGTACTCACGCTGAACAACGCACAGGAGAGGACTACGTGAAGAGACTGGTCGTTGCGGCGTTCCTAACAGAATGTCTGTTCAAAAGCGGGTTCTTCGATTCTGTGTCCGGTGATGAGTTGGAGAACGGTAAGTTAAATGATCAATCACAATACGTTATTCTTCGTATAGCCGATTCTGACCGGTGAAACTTCCACACATATAATCAACCTATATCAGTCCACTGCTATATAAGGCCTCTCCTATTGCCTATGCGTATGGACGCATTAGGAAAGCGAAATAAGAACAAAAACAGAATCCGAATTCAATTCATAAAGTCTGACTAACCAGTTTGTTGGCAAGAACCTGAAAAAGTATATCCATCCTTTTTGCGTTGGCAATAGTAGCATAAGAAAACGCCAGTATGATTTTCTCTAATTGCACAAAAGAGACAAATCCCTTACAATTATCTAAGCAAGTCTATTGTCATGGCATTAGAGTGCAAGTTCAAATATTTTAGAAAACCTTGGCCGCTACGATACAGCGTGTGCATTTGATACGGGCGAATATTTTAGTGGCGATTATTGTCGGACCTAGAGAACCTGTTTACATAAATTTCTTTAGGAAATTAAGGTCTTTATTTTCATACAAAATAACCGAACACGCAATGTTTTGCATCCACTGGTAGCCACATCATAAGTAGACATAAGTGTCTAAACGTTGCTGCTGGGTTGCACTTTAGAAATATCATTACATTACACATAAATAACAACAAAATTTAACGAAACGATTATCTTAAATGACTCGTAGGATCAGCGGCACTACCGCGAAAAACGATATTCGTAAATTTCGAGGATTTGTCTCCCTCATTCTAATGACGCCTTCGTTTGAGTGACAGAGAAAAGTCCTCGAAATTTCCGAATTTCGATTTTCGCGGTAGTAGGCCAGATAATATAGTTGGATTAATTATTCGCCCGTATCAAATACCCACACTGTATTTCTGATGGCTACACTGCTATTTTTCCTCAGCGCGCTGGTCCGTAACCGCCGTCCTAGTCCGAAACCTACAACTCCTGCAGTTCAACGCTCACGAGGTCTTCGAGACCCTGAGGAGTGGCAACGGTATTGGAGACGGGCACCTGTTCAGAGGAGCGAGGGCACAGCACATCGCTGTCGCTATATATCCTACTGGGGCACTGTTTAACCATGACTGCTTTCCTGGTGTGGCTAGGTGTGTATTTTTAATATCTTGCTTTTATCACGGGCCTATAAATCTCGGTCATTTCGAAGCCTTGCGTGGGAATACAGATCACTACAGATCCTTTGGCGAAAGAAGCTGTGTTGCTGCTGCAACCCCTTCACGGGCACAAAATAGATATCAGTAAACCGGTCCCAGTAAGCATATAGAGGCTATTGGAGATTATATGGAAAAGACTAATGGGTTACGGTGATGATTAGATGAAGGTTGGATGGATAAGAGATGGAGTTATAGAAAAGAGGTCCGGACACCTGCCAATACAGTGATTACAAAATGCCATGATTTTTTAATACAGTGTGCGTAGGAAACATAAAATAATTTATTTTGTTTGAGGAGACCTTTTATTAAGCCTCTGAGCAGCAGGAGCGCATTATGCAGTTTTTTTGTTTTCTTTTTCTTTCCCAACTATTCTATTCTGTACCTGATCATTGATTTTCTTTCTTGTTACATCTTGTACGCTATGTATTGTTTCCTTTCTTTATTCTTACCAATTTTTTGCAATAACTTCATAACTTTCACCGTTCTTTTTGATTTTGATTACTCATTTTATTATCCCTCTATTTAGAAGGATCTGCTATGTCAATCCACCAGTGGATTTAATAGTACGCTGAAGCTCGGGAAGGTACTAACTTTTATCGATGCAGAGGTTGCTATAATAAGGTCATCTGTATCTGGGTCAATCGCTTTTTTTATGTCACTCGTTGCCATGGTAACGTTCTCCTGGGTCACACTTAAAATCACAGCTTAGCAGCATTCAAATTGACAAAAGTTTGAATTTTTTGACAGTTATGTGGCCTTTTCAAGGTGGGTCATCCACTCATCATGTTAGTAGAGTGTGCATGGCAAACTATCCCACTGTTGTCCCCTGGGGTTATACTCTTGGGTCGTCTCGTTCGTTTTTCGTCACGTTCCTAAATTTGTCCGATTCTGCTTTCGTCACCCATTCTTTATTCGTCACGATCGTCGATGGTCTTTCTCATTTTCGGTCAAATTTGTTGTTCGTCTTTATCTTAATCCGTCTCGTTCTTAACTCGTCATCATTTTCTTTCGTCATGTTCGCTGTTAAATCTATGTTTTTCGTATATTTTCATAGTCTTAAGTCGGTACCAACTTAAAATATGACCAAATACGAAACGACAAAAAACGATTGAGCCGAAATAAGAAAAAGGTCAACAACTTATTATGGCCAAAGACGACAATGACTGCAAACTAACTTGACGAATGAAGAATGGGTGACGAAAGCAGAATCAGCCAAATTTAGGAACGTGACGAAAAACGAATGAGTCGACCCAAGAGTATACCCCCCTGGGTGATGTGACAGAATAACAACAAAAAAAGTGTTTGACCCATCTTCAATTCTCAAGGGACTAGTTACCTAGGGTTGATAATAGTAATGATATGAACCTTTCATTTGCCTAGGTTATTTCCATAATATTCCTACCATATTGCGCAGTAATTGCTGCTATAAAATGTACGTCGTCTAAACTAACCTTATTTATACCTAACCCCAGATATTTCATCGGCCGCCGCCTCATACTTGCCACAACCAGGCCGCTAGCCCCCGGCGCACCAGTCTCAGAGTGCTACGGTCCTTCGGCCTCGCTGCGGGACGTGGCCTCGCGTCAGCGGACTCTGGCGGCGCGGTATTGGTTTACGTGCGCCTGCGACGCTTGCACGAGGCCGAGTCTGTGGCCGACGATGTCCGAGTGTGGGGAAGATCCGCCGCCGTTGAAGTAAGCTTTACTAGTTTATTTCAGTCCAATGCTAGACGTAGGCCTCTTCTTTAATTTGTCTATGCGAATGGACGCATTAGGAGGCATAATGTCCATGGGTTGGCGGTTGCCAGTAGTATTTCACGGTATGATTGCTGCTGCTCATCATCAGCAACATCATCATCGTTTCAGACATAGCACAACTGCTGCTGAACAGAGTCCTCCCCTTTCGACCTCCTCATACACCAGTTGTACGTGACCTGCATCCAGCGTTCCCTGGCAACCTCCATAAGGTCATTTGTCCATCTTGTGGGTGGATGTCCTACGCTGCGTTGGCCAAACCGTGGTCTCCACTCATGCTGTCCATCCACAATCTTCAATAAATAAATGGTTAGCGACACTTCAAACTGTTGACTCTTATTATCCCCACACAAAAAGTTGCAGTAGTGACAAGTGTATTCTTACTGTTATCATAACCACACGGCCAAAAGAACCCACTGAAGAATAAAATGACAATTTACTATTGCAGATGCCCAACACCAGAATGTTCTGGTATACTACCAGGAACACGTCAAGCAAAAGCTCGCTGCTCGACGTGTAGTATCACGTTTGACGGAACCACGATTGAGAAGATGATCGACGTCGTTGAAGATTGCCACAAGCTGTTTCAGGTTTGTTTTAATTTTAACAAATTTTCCTTAGAATAAAGGGACATTGGTTCATCATAATAAGTAAGGTCTAAGCAAAGAGAATAAAATCACTGTGGGTCTAAGTATGCAGAACGCGAAACGCTTGATTTTGCTACGGCGCTGTGATATATTTGAAGGGTCCATGGAAAGAACATGTCTAATCCTTATGAAAATCATCGTAAAGTTGTACCTTGTTCCTTTAAAACTAAGGTTGTTTTTACTTCTGAAATTAGAATTGACTAGACTTGTTTTTTCCGTGGACCCTTAACTTGATATACAGGGTGGTCCAAACCTTGACGTCAAAATTTTTTTTTTAGATTCCTCACGTCATGAGCTATCAGAATATACCCCATGTATGTTAGCCGATTTTTTGTTGTTTTCGAGTTATGAATTTTTGAAAAATTTTTTTTTGAGATATTCTGGAATGAAGGAATTTATTAATAAAAAAAAACTATTGGGTTTTTTTCTAGTTTCTTTTTGTAAAAGTATAACTACAAATAAACCATTTACTGACAAAAAAATTAGCGTCCTCACCTTGATACAAGTAAGATAAAAAATACCAAATTCAAAATTTTACGTTAAAAACGCATCAAAATAGCATTAATGTACGTAAATAAAAAAAATGAAACGCATCCCAAGGATTTTTGGTAATCTAAAGACTGCCCTAGACCTTAAACCTTCGCAAAAGCAAAAAAAGTGATACTTAATGATGAGGATTTTTCGGAGTAGTCGGTCAAATAAAATGAAAAAATCTTAAAATTTTCAAGTAGTCAAAAATTTCTTGAATAACTACACAAATTGAGTTTTCGTGGTATTTTCTGTTTTTGTTTATTGATAAGAACAAAAAAACAGACGAAAATTTACTTTATTTTTAAATTAAAAATTTAGAAGCTTTTTTTGAAATTTATTTGACCGACTACCCCGAAAAATCCTCATCATTAAGTATCACTTTTTTTTGCTCTTACGAAGGCTCAAGGTCTAGGGCGGTCTTTAGAATACGAAAATTCCTTGAGATATGTTTTATTTTTTTATTTACGTACTTTAATGCTATTTTGATGCGTTTTTAGCGTAAAATTTTGAATTTGGTCTTTTTTTATCCTACTTGCATCAAAGTGAGGACGCTAATTTTTTTGTCAGTAAATGCTTAATTTGTAGTAATACTTTTACAAAAAGAAACTAGTTAAAAAACCAAATAGTTTTTTTTTATTAATAAATTTCCTCATTCCAGAATTTCTCAAAAAAAAAATTTTCAAAAATTCATAACTCGAAAACTACAAAAAATCGGCTAACATACATGGGGTATATTCTGATAGCTAATGACGTGAGGAATCTAAAAAAAAATTTTTGACGTCAAGGTTTGGACCACCCTGTATATGTTATGATGACGAGCAATACATAGTGCAATTTATCTTCGTATTTTAACTTAGCGACAAGCAATTCACAACTTTTAACTTTGACGGCTATTTCATAAAGTCAAATTGTACTGGAGCGGATCTGCTACTAACCATACTTACGAAAGGTTAAGGAAACATTCGAATTTATATTATCTTCTATAAGTAGAACAGCTTTGTTGCGCCTTGCTAGGGACCGGTAAGAACCAGAAGCCAAAACCTTATTTTCTATAGGTAGATAATTAATTATATCAGAGCTAGACTGAAAACCAAAGAGACTGTACTCGTACTGCTACTTAAAATATTTCGCAGCTATATTTATACTCGTATCTTCGGAACACTCACTTATGCAAAAAACACCCATAAATAAATGGAGATCCGAGGTCGTATAAGTAGACAATGTGCCAAAAATAGTTTTTAACAAGTTTTTCTTCACCTCATTACAGGAAGGAGCTCGTCTTATGGACGAGCAAAAAGTTGACGAGGCAAAATCCGTGCTCATAGACGCTCTAACGAGATACCACAAAATGGCCGCCGCACCTCGTCGCGCCGCCTACCTAGCTCACGAGGCTTTGCGAGCGATACTAACTTCAGCTGGAAATAGCCATATTGTTAAAGTGAAAGAGAATGAGGAGAAAACAAATTGTAATAACAATATTGAAGTCAAGGAGGAAGAAAGATTGCGGAACTGAGTAATTCTCAAAAAAATTGTATGTTTGGGTTCCTGACGTCTTCGGTATCGCTAAAAATTGGTAGGCCGGTTCGCTCCCGACCACGGGTCGGGAGCGGGTCGGTTGAGTTAATGATGCTGAGCAGAATTCACCACATTTCCCAAAATAATATTATGTAGAGCCTCATCGACGCTCAATGGTCCTATTGATTTTGATCAGGGGGGTCACTTCTACTAATGCGATTGAGTTTAGAAGCTAATCTGAATCGCGATGTATCGGCTCCATAGAATAACTGTCAATTCTGACAGGCTGAACCAAAACAGTAGGCTTAGCACAGGTTAGTGCGACAATATGTCGCCGCGAGATAGCCTTTCCATCCTCTTCTCTTTTATTGATATAGTTAGTAAGAGATGGAAAATCTATCTCGCGGCGACATACTGACGTACCAATCATGTGCTAAGCATTCAGAATCACATGTAAAGAGATCATGATAACCCCCTGGAAAAAACAAAATGATTATTGGAAGTTTTGTATATCCATGAGGGCTAGCATATCTCGTGGTTTACAGCAACACGTCCCTTTTTAATCAATACAAAAGAAAAGAGAAGGCTAGCTGAAAGTTGCTGTCAAACCTCAAACACAAGATGTGTTAAGGCTGCTGGCAAATACGGCCAGATTAGGATACGTTACCGAGATTTTTATTAACCCTTTGTCTGTGTTTGATAAGGATCCGTACAATAGATATTGGACTCGATCTAATCAGTCTCTATGAGAGAAAGGCCAAGCAATACTTAGCGGCTTGCTAAGCTAGGAGACGTTTATGTTATGACTAAGGCACTGGTCTCACTGCGAGCTACTAAGCTAAGAACTATCGGCTATAAACACGAACAAAAAATACGCACTCCCGTGTAAATAAAAGAGACACGGCGATACTCGCCCGGCTGTCAGCTATCACCGCCGGGCGAGTATCGCCGTGACTTTTTTTACACGGGAGTGCGTGTCTTTTGTTCGTGTTTATAGCTCATAGTTCATAGCTTAGTAGCTCGCGGTGAGACCAGTCCAAAGAATATAATATGTACCTACTCTAACCAGTGCCTAAAGTGACGTTCTTGGTGTTTAACCCCTCGTATGCTTAGACACGGATCCGTGCGTGGGAATTTCAATCTATTGTTTTAAGTGTCAAGGTCATTTTTACAGTAACATAATTTGACAGGAAGCATACGAGGGGTTAAGTCGCTACCCCCATATAACATGGTTCCATATTACATTTTCGGGGTAATTAAATCTGGACCAAGTGCCAGTGTGACAATGTTCAGATTTCAAGTTGATCAAAGTGTCACGTAGAACCTTGTAATAATATGGTAATAATAATATTGGGGCACCGAAATACCTATTAATCTAAATTGTATACTCCTAATAATTGTTATCCTTCGTTTTGTTAGCTCCTTAATGTTGATTTTATACTATTTACTTGTATTTTGTAAAAAAATAAAAGACAGTGTTGTTTTAAACAGTGGCTTTGATTTTTAGTGACTGTATGGATCGATTGCCGTGTGGTGACGGCAGTAAGAATACATTTGTCACCACCCCAACTCCTCCTGCGGGTGTCGTAAGAGTCGACTAAGGGATTGAAGTGTCATGATGATGATGGGCAGCAGCGTCACCAGTGGACCTGGACACATTACTGCGGTCGGCAATCCGCTTGCACATCATGGCGATTATGGGCATTTGCCTCCTAATGCGTCTATACGCATAGTTAATAGGAGAGGCCTACGTCCAGCAGTGGACTAACATAGGCTGACGATGATGATGATGGGTCGATTGCAAAAAATGTTTACATAATTTAAGGCTTTTAGTTAAGAAAAAAATTACGTCATAATTTTTGTGTTACGAAATTAAATTTTGTATTACAACCTTGGACTCTGAAAAAGTAGTTAGTAATTCAAATTTTCTATGAGCGATCAACAGTACAAACCTATATCTTTTAAATTTGTCCCCTTTTCCTTACTACCTTATCGCTTATCGTCTACGATTGAAGAATGGCATCTTGGCTGGCTTGTTGTTTTAGTCCCGATACTTTTTAAAATATCAGTTGGGTTACGCCAAACAGAATCAAATTTAATTTTGCTGATGGTAGGACCTTGTGCAGGGTCCGCCCGGATAGCTACCACCGTCTTACTCGTTAACCTGACGCTAAATAGTTAGTGCTCTGTTCTGCCCGGTTCACATTATTCCAATAGCATTCCAGTCCAGCAATCCAATCCAGTACTGGAATGCTACTGGAATAATGTGAACAGACTGACACTGGAATGGACTGGAATGCTTCCATTCCAGTGAGCATTCCAGTCCAGTGACTGGAAAGATCGTCAACTTTTCATTCCAGCTCACCCAATCCAGCGGCACTGGAATAAAGTATACAGCTATTCCAGTTCTAAACCAATACTAGATCATTGTCATCGATGTGTTTCCAATCCAGCTACTCTTAAAATACTGGAGTACCTAATGTAAACGATAGCAGCAACGATGCTGCAGTCCAGAACTGGACTGGATTACACCGCTGGATTAATGGACTGGAATAATGTGAACCGGGCATTCCATAACAGCATAACCGCGTGAAAAACCTTTTTCATCACACTTGCTGTCTAAGCGCGCCATTGCTTGCATGCGTAGCCGGAGTAATAGAAAAGTGACATTCCCTAGGGAGTAATAGAAATGTCAGTACGTCATTTAATCATATTTTTGCCTAAAACTTAATTTTTGTCGGCAAGTGTGATGAAAAACATTGTATGCATCACGGTCGGTAAGCACAATGTACTATTAGAAAAACAACTTTGAATACCGAACTCAATTTCTATTCAAATTGTAAATTTAATAGTCACAAAAATATCTGCTATTTCACCAACATCTCCGCAGAATGGGTAATACAAAAAGCTAAATCAATTGGAGGACTCCAGCTCAGGCGCCAGAGCGTCCATGTAATCCTTGCACACGCACGGGTTCCTAGAGTCCGGCACCGTATCGACTTCAGGCGCGACCTTCCGCAACTCGGCCACCTGGCGCGAGGGTGCTTAGACAAGTTGCCAATCGCTAGCGCTTAAACGTCACTCGTAAGCGAAAGGCAGCTAACTGTCTGTCGCACTAATATGCAAGAGTGACAGAGAGGGAAAACTACGATACGCTACCAAGCGCTAGCGATTGGCATCTTGGCTAAGCATCCAGGGCGCGGAATCGTCGGTGCGCCATATCGCACGCGTCTATGGATCTACAGCTACTTTAACAGTGTCTTGTAATATCTAATCCCGTCATACTAAGTATGAGCTATTGACATTTAAACCAAACGAACAATATAGTCGCTTTTAGAGCATTCCATGAAAACATCTACTTTTTGTCGCTTACGAATCGCTATGGTAGCTACCCTAATAAAGTATGCTAGCTTCTAGGAAACACTGCCAATCTAAAAGCCTAGATTTGTTATTATTATACCGCAACTCAGCTTACTAATTTAATTTTTCAAAAGTATTGAAAAGAGTGTCGCTTACGACACATTTTCATGGAATGCTCCTTTTCCTTTACAAGAAAGAACAGAATTTTGAGTGTAACTTCCACCTAAACAGGCTTTTCATTAATAATTTGACAAAAAACTAATATATCCTTTATGAATCCCAATGGACAGGACGAGGACATCGATTTTATTGATAAGAATGTATGATTTTAGGCGATGTTACAGTGACAATCAATTCAAAGTCACTAGAATATCATGTCAACATGATAACAGCATGAACATCGTTTGGAAAAACAACTTTGAACACTGAACCCAAATTCTATTCAAATTGAAATTATCGTCATAAAATTGTCCGCAATTTCACTAACATCTCCGCAGAATGGGTAATAAAAAAAGCTAAATCAATTGGAGGACTCCAGCTCAGGCGCCAGAGCGTCCATGTAATCCTTGCACACGCACGGGTTCCTAGAGTCCGGCACCGTGTCGACTTCAGGCGCGACCTTCCGCAACTCAGCCACCTGGCGGGCGAGGTCGCGGACTCGTCGGTGCGCCATCTCGCAATTGTCTTGGAGACGGTTGACTTGGGTCTCCATGTTGATCCGTAGCTGGAATGAGATGAAGATAATGATGGTATTGAGGTGGAGGAACAAATAGTATTGACAAAAGATTGATGATTATGAAAGTCATATTAAGCTGTTTTTTTACTTGAGATAAACAACTTTTTATGTATTATCAAACCGCGATGAGAATGGTATTCGAAAGTACTGTTGACACAACAGTGTATAAGTCAATCTAGGATAACATTTATATTATTTATAGTTTAATTGCAAAGACTTACAGACAATAGATTCGCTACATCTATAAACAATTATTTTCTTGGTAAATGTTGTGTATCTTGTTGTATCAACAATACTTTCGAATCCCCTTCGTTTCATAATAATAGGATTATCCTCCTAAGTCCCAAGTGCCTTCTAAAAGAACAAAATGGCGTTCATCATTAAGTCCTGGGTAATAAAATTTTAAAGGTCGTTCGATCACAATGTAAACATGAATTCTATAACGTTAGGACTTAACAATGGTCGCCATTATTTTGTTCTATAAAAAGCCACTTCGGTCTTTCTGACTAAAAATATTTTAAAAGGCCCGGGTCTTAGGAGGTTATATAGATTTTTTTGTATGAGTTAGGTTACAAATCCTATGGACATATGAAAGTTAAGGGTTCTAGAACCCTTTTCTTGATGGGCGAATACAAACCGATAGGTGGCTTCTGGTTCTTAAGAGTTTTGTGGTCCGAGCCTAATTTGTGTGTAAACCAGAACCGCTAACCTTCGCAATGGCCACAGGAAAGACGCCCGTTTTCGCGAAGGTTGTACTCGAATGACCCATTCATTCAAATCAAAAATTTCACATTAAGACACATCATCATCCACCACAGGTTGTATGAAATGATCATTCATTTAACAATGAAATAATTGATAACACGCTTCGTCATCAAATAAAAATAAATGTAAAAACAAGAAACAAACCAGGCCCAAAGGTACCAAAAATACTCGCTGCATTGCCGCGTTGGACTTACAAAGATAGGTATACGTTGGACCAGGTATGAACCAGACCTAGGAACTAGGAGCTATTATTGGATAGAAGACCGGCCTTACACTTTAGGAGTCTGGCTCTGGAGTAGGATGTACTAGGATAATTCGGAATTTCAAAAAAACTCAGGAAATTTTAGACGGCGTAATTACAAGCGGTCTTTTATGATTTTCGGAATTACTATACTATCGGAATTATCCCAATGCTCCCTACAGATATAAAAACTGACCTCTTCCCGTTCTTTGTCTGCTGAGGCCACCTTCGCTCTGCTGAGGGCAAGTTGGTGCTCCAACTCAGAAATGGTGTCCTGCATGCATCTGCGGATTCAATGGTGCATCGTTAGTTAGTTATTCTGGGCTTCCATTGTGCCTTTTTTGTTAGTTAGTTAGTTAGTTATTTTGGACATCCATTGTGCCTTTTTTGCGTGATAGCTAGGTAGCCCTAACCCCACCATCCAAGCTCCTTCACGAAACTCAGTGTATGTTTCAGGTTGCTGAATGCCTCCTTTAGCGTGTTTGGAGTCATGGTGCATCGTTACTACCGCAAATGTTTACCTTCAACGAAAGCAACTTAACCTTTCGTCTGGCAACCTCCCGATGCGGGAATGCCCATTCGGATTTTAATTAACTGACATAAAGTTGAACTTTCAGCAACTACAAGGAAATAAATTGCCAGATAGGTTAATGACAAATATCAAAATGTATTCTGTAAACAAGTTCCGAAAAACATGAATACACAATTTGCCGTGTGGTGTTGGCAGTAAGAATACTTTTGTCACCGCCCCAACTCTTCCCGCGGGTGTCGTATGAGGCTAAGGGATTAAAGTGTCACTGACCATTTATTTATCAAAGATTGATGATGGGCAGCAGCATTATAATCATGAATCCTAGTGGCCGTAGTCCAGCAGTGGACTGATATAAGCCGATGATTATGATGTGATGTGATATTAATACTCGATCTTTGGATTTAAAGTAGAACATATTGATGAAATAATAATATACAAAGTGAATGTTAGTGTCTATTTTCCGTTTAAGGGCTTGTCCATTTTTTTAACGTAAGTATTAAGTCCGATGCGTTGTGCGAGGAAGTCGCCAGCTGTTCGGTCTTTAGTTACGCGTCAACTTAATATAAGGGCCTCGGCATAAAGAACGATTTTGTACTGTTTGGCGTAGTAACGTTCATGGGGCCCGAGCGCACGCGAATTGTTTGCTGAGATCGCGAAATGTCTGGTTGATGTAACTAAAGACCGAAGAGCTGGCGACTTCCTCGCACAACGCAATTATTAAATATATCCATATAATAATATAGGTATCTGCGAGAAATTAATCAAGAGACGGAGTTTTTAATCAAACTCTTTGTACGGAGCCACAGTTAGCTTTTCCTCTAAAGTAAACCCTGCGAAAAAGTTAATTAATCTTTTAAATCTAGTTTCCTTATTTCATAGCATACTGACCGAAGAAAAAAGAAAGTATACATTTCAACTGCTAAAAATATTTCGTATCTTCGTCTGTCCGTATAACTGTGCATTTCATCTCCATATCTGTCGCTTTGGCAATGGTGCACGCACTCGTATAATTATAACCACTGACATGCTTAATGTAGTTGTGGTAAAGGGGCCAATCCACTTTTACATCGACGTATTTTCTGTCACCAGCGTTATTTTCATGAACTTACAAATGTACATCAATTAATACTATACACATATTCACAATGAAAAATCGTTGGAACCTAAATATATCGATGTGAACTTGTGTGACGCCTAACGCACGTACAATTTATAATTATAAGCGTTTTTTCTTGTTAACTTGATGATTGTCACCTGCGTTACGGGACAAAATAGTGTCGATCGAAAAGTTGATTGGCCCAAATTACCACATTTTTTCAAACTCAAACTCAAAACATTTATTCATGACACTTACACCTTACAGAATAAAAACAAACAAATACAGTCTACATAGTGCCACGAAATGGGCCCTACTCAGCATAGTTTTTATTGACCGTGCTATCCTAGCCTGGAATGGATCTGTCAATGTTGAATTCAGGTATATTTTTCCGCAACTCGACATGAAACGTGCCTTTTTGCGTCGTCCCAACGTCCCAAGTCTAGCCCAGTACTTGGGGACTTCACATACACATGTCTATGACTTACTTCCGTATAACCTCCGTACGCTGGTTGGACCTCAGGATGGCCCTCTCAGCCTCCTGTTTGATCCTCTGCTGTTCCGCAGCAAGCCTCAGGTTCTCGTCGATCTTCTCGTCGAACCGGTTACTAGCGCTGAAGAGGGACTCCTCCATGCGGGTCACCGTGTTCCTATATGTCAAGGAAAATATTAAAATATTGTCGAACCGGGCTACTCACGTACTGAGTCGATGATTGCTCGACATGTTTCGACCTATTAAGAAGGTCCTCGTCCGGAGAACCCTCGTTCAAAATCAATAATTCTAAAATGTCAAGGAAGCGATGGAAAACTCGGTAAACTGCCTTAGGGTAATTCCAAAAGTAGTTTGATTCCGAAAATCACAGAAACATCACCCGTAATTACATCGTCTTTAGGGTAACCTTTCGGGATTATCCGGCGTGTTTTGACATTCGTAATTACCCGAATACATCCTAACCTCCTGCCGTCCAGACAATAAAAAAATTCAATGAATTTTGAATTCATAGTGTAGGAAATATAATAGATTTTCTTTTGTTGGAGGAGACCTTTTTATAGGTCTCTGGGCGGCTAGAGGCTAATATAAAAAGCTAATTTCATATATTTTTTTGTGGTAATAAATATTTTCGTGACACACAGAGATCACGGGGATTCGAACCCAGGACCTGCAGCCTTGCAGGCAAGGTTTCTAATGCTTCATGTGGCCATACTTCAATGTGTCTTCGCCGCAAACCGTGGGGTTTTAGTGGATAGACCAGGGCCTCATGAGCCCTTGGAGTTCCACATAATTCTTGTTGAGTACAGCGTACCCAGCATTGCCTATCGGCAGCTCCAGTTGGCAGAGCTCGGATACACGTGGGCCGGTCTACTGATGAGGAGGGCTGGAACGGCAGGAGGGCTTTTTCTGATTAATAGGCAGGATCCATTTTTCTTCCTTTTATTGTTCCTCTCTTGGTGGAGGTCAGCTTGACACTGCTCCATACAAAACGCGTCGCGTATATATACATCACTGGCTGTGATTTTCAGCCAATCGTCAAAACATGTCGACCAATCAAAAAGCAGCTTATTTCTGTTTCATGAAATCTAAGTCTGTTCCGCTCACTAATTTTACTGGTTCGAAAATACTGCGCGCTGATTGGTGGACTTCACATTGTTCGATTTATACTAGCCTACTTTTGCTAAGTTCTAATCACATTTACCTAATTTTAATCAATCCATGCCGTAATGTTTACATTCATTGTTTGTAAATAAATCCTACACGTGGTTATCCAACGTTTACAACAAAAACACATGCGGAATTGTTTACATTCTAAACAATAGACGTTCGGATCTCTCTATTGTTCTCGGTTTACCTGCAATGTTTTGGGTTAAAACCTTTATTTTAAACATTGCGTTGGGTTATTGACCCAAGGGTTCATTGCGTCATTTGAATAGGTAACTGACCTATATTTAACGGGTTATACAGTTACATTTCTTACGTTAATTAGGTTCTGGCGAGGTATCAAATGGTTCATACATAGTACAAAATGCGACATTTTAAATCTTATACGCTAAGTTCAGGCAGACAATATTAGTCAATAGGCGATTTCTAGGTTCTGTTCATACATTTTGCGTTCATGAAATTACTTATACATTACTGATTACTTATATCTAAGTTAATTACGTGAGGATCATTTATTTACATGATTTATCTTATTCCTAGGCGTTCATTGGTCGTGACGTCGTGTCGCTAACATTTGTCCTCCTCCGTCGCAAGACGCCATGTTGCATGGGTAGCGACACGATCACGGAGTCGTCGTTGATGCGGTCGTCGGGCTCTGGGGGGCAGCGCAGCTCTGCGTCTCGCCGGCTAGTACCACGACGGCTATTTTGCAGGTGGGGCGCCGCATCACGCCATGCAGGGTCTTGACGTCAGCGGAGCGTATTCTGCCGTCTGGTCCACGGTGCGTAGCTACGACGATTCCCTTCGGCCACGTGTTGCGAGGGCCGTTAGGGTCCGCGATTATTACGATGTCTCCCGGCTGGATCTGACGCCCGCCGCTGGCTAAAGAACCGCGGGGTGCTAGTAGCGGGTAGACTTCTTTGACCCATCGCGACCAGAAGTGGTCGGCGAGGGCTTGGGCTGTTCTCCACTTCTTGTTGTCATCTTCTTCACAGGGTCCCAGTATAGGAAGATTGGCAGCTCGCAGTAACAAGAAGTGGTTCGGTGTTAGAGTCTCAGGCGCGTTCGGGTCCACTGAGACATGTGTAAGTGGTCGTTGGTTCACTATATATTCTACTTCGGCCAATACGGTGTTAAATATCTCCTCTCGTGGCGCCTTGGTGTGTAGAGTGTACGCCATTGCTGATTTGATGGTGCGTACCATCCTCTCCCACGCTCCTCCGGCAGATGGGTTACCAGGCGGGATGAACTTCCACTCCATCCGTTGTTGTAGACCGTAGGCTCGAAGTATAGGTAGCCACTCCTTATGGGCTTCTTGGAGTTCAATAGCCGACGCTCTGAAGTTCGTTACGTTATCCGAATACATAACGCGGGGCCACCCACGTCGCGCCGCGAATCGGCGTAACGCGAGTAGCGCGCTGTCGGCGGATAGGCTGTGCACGGATTCCAGGTGCACCGCTCGTGTTGTGAGACAGGTATAGAGAGCGATCCATCTCTTCTCTCTTCTGCGTCCGATGGTAACATATACAGGGCCCGCATAGTCCACGGCTGCGCAGGTAAACGGTCGTTCGTATGCCGTTGTTCGTTCAGGTGGTAAATCTCCGTGCGGCTGTACGCGTGGCGTCGCTCGGCGTAAAATGCAGATTGCGCAAGTTCGGGCGATGGACTTTACGACGGGTCGCAGGTGCAGAATCCAGTATTTCTGTCTCAGCTCGTTCACGATCGCTTCATTGTGTATATGCGCTGATTTCCTGTGTGTATGTGCGATCAGTAAGCGCGTATACACATCCCGTCCGTCAAGTATAACGGGGCTTGATGCAGTGTATTGAACTGGAGCGTTTCCTAGACGAGTCTTCATTTTCATTAAACCATCGCGGTCGATTTCAGGTGCTAATTGATATTATAATCTCGATCTTTTATCAATTTCTTCGCCGCGGCTGAGTGCTCGTAGTTCGTCAGGAAAGCTTCGACGTTGACTATTTTGTTGCCACATATGTTCCGCTCGATGTATGTGTGCAAGTTCTAATTTCTTCGTTCGGTCGCGACTTCGCAGCTTTTCTATGAATAGCAACACATAGGCTGTGCTATTAATGAGGCGTTCGTAACTGCTGAAGCGGTTGATGTCTGGTAATACTGATGCTGGGTCTCGTTCTGTTCGTGTAGCATGAGTCATAGCGGTCTTGATGTTCTTGCGTTCCGGTAAGTTCTCTCTTTCAGTAGCGGTGACGTCGTTCGGGTTCTGTGGCCAATCTCGTTCGGGTAACCGCAGAAATGCCGGTCCTTGGTACCACCGATCGTCGATGGTGATGCGCTGGCTCGGTTTACAGCGCGTTCCATCGTCCGCCACGTTGAAATTAGTCGGCAACCATCTCCACGATTGTCGGCTTGTAAGTTCGGCGATCTCGGCTATACGGTGGCTGACAAACGGTCGATATTGTCGTGCGTCATCCCGTAGCCATGACAACGTAGTTTTTGAATCCGTCCAGTATGTGATGTCATCTGCAGTGTAGCGCTGTTCTTTCAGGATAGTTTGAGCGAGGCGCGCGGCGATCAAAGCAGCGCTCAGCTCCATCCGTGGCACCGATAAGATCTTTAATGGTGCGACTCGCGTTCGACTTGCGGCTAAGCTGACGTGCACGTCGTTTCCGACTTCAGTGCGCCAGTAGGCCACGGCGCAGTAGGCTTCGGTACTTGCGTCGGAGAAAACGTGCAGCGTTCGACGTGTCGGATCCCTCGGCGAGTCGTACTGACGAGGTATTCTTAGTTCGGCGATGTATTTCAGGGCTTTCAGCCACTGAAAAAATGCTTCGGTGTCTTCTCGTTCTAATTCTTGATCCCAGTGCGTGCCCTTCGCCCAGACACGCTGTAGCAAGATCTTAGCGCTGATCACATACTGCGCGATGAGTCCTAGCGGGTCGTAGACAGACATAACTGTAGATAGGACTTGTCTCTTCGTTGGCGCTCGATCGCAGTTCTTGATGTTCTCTGGCACGCGTAGTAGCTTCGTGTTAAAGCTAAGCGTGTCTGTGCTAGGGTCCCACACCATGCCTAGCACCTTCTGAGATTTTTCGCCTAGCATCGTCGTAGGTTCGCTTGATCGCAGTTCGTTCGGTAGTTCTTCGATCAATTGACGATTGTTGCTAGCGAAGCCTCGCAGGTTGAATCCTCCCTCGGCGTGTGACCCGCGAACTTGCTTAGTAGTTCGATGCAAGTCCTCCTCGGTTTCATAGCTAGCCACGTAGTCGTCCATGTAGTGGTTGTTCTTGATATCATAGACTGCCTCGGAGTATCTCGTTCGGTTGTCTTCGGCGTTCTTGTTGCGTACAAGATGCGCTAAACATGGGCTGCTCACGCATCCGAACAGCACCCGTGTTAACTTGTAGATGTGCGGCGTGCGGTCTCGTTCGTTATTCCTCCATAGGAATAGCTGGCTGGCTTGATCTTCATGCTTCAGATGTATTCGCATGAACATATCTTGAATGTCCGCTGTCACGGCGAATGGATTCTCTCTGAAGCGCAGCAATATTCCCAGCAGGCTCTGAAGAAGGTCTGGACCGCAGAGAATGAAGTCGTTGAGACAGAACCCTTGACATTTTGCCGCAGCATCGAAGACAGCACGCATTTTTTGCTTCTGTAGGTTAACTACAGGAAAATGCGGTAGATAAAAGGTAAGATCGCTGACCGGCGGCTCGTTCAAACGTACGGCGTAACCCTTTTCGATTAAAGCTCTTATTTGCTTGCAGTAATCTTCGGCGAACTTCGGGTCGCGTCTCATTCGCGATTCAAGGTTCAATAACCGCGAATGCGCCGTAGTGTAGCTGGCCGGTAGTTTGACGTCATCTGTAGCCCACAGCTGTCCAACTTCATAATGGTCTTCATGTTTCACGACGCTCGAATTGAAAAGGTCGACAGCTCGTTGATCCGCGGGCTTGACGTTGTCTTTGCTCGAAACTCCCAAAGCTTCTATCGCCCAGTGTTTCTTTAATTGTTCATCGAGTTCCTGATCATGTTCTATGCGACAATGCAGTACAACTTGCTCGTTCGTTCTGATTATCTTCGGCCGGAATCCGAAGAAACACCATCCCAAGCGGCAGCGTATGGCGGCGGGATCGAGTTCGCCTGCCATCCTTATCTCGTGCGGTATGCATAGCTGCCAGTGGTCGCCTCCGATGAGCATTTGCGGTACTCCTGCAGTGTAGCATTCATCGGCGAGGTCCTTGAGATGTTCATACTTGATCATATCAGCTTTATTTATGATCTGGCTGCGTAGTCCGATTCCGCGTACTGTTCGCAACGTGATGTCGTAGCCTGTCCCGCCTCGCGCTGACCGTATCTTCGCCTTAACGGTAGCTGTGTTCGTTCGGTGCGCGATATCGCCTATACCGCGTACGCATAGCGGTGAAACAGGGCCAGACAATCCGATCTGTTCGGCGATGTCCTCCTCGATAAGGCTCAGTGTCGAGGCGTCGTCCAACATCGCGAATATATGTGCTTCTCCGCCCGGGCCGCTCACGGTGACGGGCAGTACTTTAAGTAGCACATTAGCAGGTTCGATCCCCGAGGTAACGTATATGCGAGCGGTATTCGGTGCATGTGTTATCTCGGCCTGCGTGGCGCGCGGCGCGCGCGTGGTGGGGGCGTGGCCTGTCCTCTCTCCTATAGAGTACACCGGCGCGGTCGTAGTTAGATGTACTGCGGCTTCAGTCTGTATTTCTTGCTTATCCGCGTGTAGCAAGCGATGATGGGGATGCGGACAGCCTGGTACGTCGCATCTCTTCGCTCGGCAGTACTGGCGCGGATGGTTGTCGTTGAGGCAGCGAAAACACACCCTGTTCAGTCGCGCCCAGTCCCATCTCGCTCCGACGGGTTGGGCAGCTAATTTGCGGCAATCTGTCGTTCCATGGGTTCCTCCGCAATATAAGCAGATTGCACGCGGGTTCTTCGTGGTGGCGTTCGTGGTATATACCACTTTCGAGGGCAACGGCTGCGACGAGCGCGACTGGGACAGGGCAGGGCGGGCAACCGGTCGGTTCGTGTTGCGCTCATACCGCGCCTGCGCTGACACGGCGTTCGATGTCGCGGTAGCAGTCCGTCGCGATGTTAGAGGGGCTCTGGCGTGCGAGTATTTCATTTCCTGCTCGCTCTCGTACATCAGGAAGTCCGACAGCTGGATTATTTCAGCTTCGTCTGAGTAGCGGTGTGCGCGGGCGTAGTCACACCATCGGCTTCGTAGATGGGGGCTCAGGCGGTCGGTGATTTCCCTTATTAACATAGGATTATCAGCGTAGTGGCGGCGGTCGATATCCATCACTGTAGATACTATGTTTGCGATCTTGATAGCGAAGTTATTTAAATCATGCGCTGTCGGCCCGACGGTAGGCAGCCGACGTAGGTCTTCTAGTGCTTGGTCGAGTAGTACTTCGCTCCGTCCGTACTGTTTCTTCAATATGCGCATGATGAGGTCTGGACGAGTAGCTGTAGCCAGGACGTGCTGGACGCAAGCCTTGGCTTCTCCTTTCAGCGCCACTCGCAGTCTCGCCACGTTCTCGTACTCGGTAAACTTGTATCTCGTCGCTGTCTCGTTGTATGTGTTATAAAAACTGCGCCACTCGCTGACATTACCATAGAAAGCAGGTAATTCGTATATTTCTTTCGGTGCAGGTCTCGCAGCCCTCTGCATTTTTTCAAATATCTCGAACATGCTGGCGGCGATGCTCTCCTGTGTCGAGATGTGCGTTCTTGGAGTTCTCGCATCCGGACTCGGCGAACGCGAGTACTGTTGCCTCCTTCTCGCGGAGGTCTTCGGTTCGGGGGTGAACGGCCTTTCACGTTCATAGGCTCGCTCGGGTTCAGGCGAGAGTGACCTTTTCCGTTCGCGGGTCCTCTCTAGTTCGGGGCTCGGCGATCGCTCAGCAGGCCTCCTCGTTCTCGGAGTCTCGAACATCGAGCGTGGTTCAAGGTTCGGTGCTCGACGTTTCGATGCCGGCTCGCGTGTCTCGTACGCCCAATCCCCTGGTTCATAATTCCTCGTAAGCGCCTCAGGTTCCGCGGCCTCGATCCCCAGCCGCAACGCTTCGAGTTTTTTGTTCAATGCTTCCGCTTCGCTTAGAAGTCTTCTTTGTTTTCCTCGTAATTGTTGCATAAGTTCAATGCCTTTGTTCCATGGTTCTATTGTTCGGCGTGGTGCGAAGGATACTTGTCTCGTTCGGTCATCCTCGCGAAGTTCCCGCTCCGTATAAGTTCGTACGGAGTCGTCGTTCGGCGCGCTCGTTGGTGCTATAGCGCTTGCGGCACGTGTGTCCGGCGCCGGGGGCGCCGAGCGACTAACTGTGCGCGCATGATCTAGCGCTCGCTCGAGTGTAAGCGTTCCCCCGTCGGCCGGTTGCGATGTGGGCGGGGCTAATGGCTCGCTCCCCTCCATATGCCCACGTGCGTCACCGCCTTCACTGCCGTCAGTACTGAGTTCGTCCTCGGTGCGCGAGGCTCTGGCTCGCTTCATTTCGGCGGCCTCCGCTCCGGCCGCTAGAAAGCGTCTTCGTTCTTCATCGGCGTGAATCGACGACATTGATCTCGTCGTGATTCTTCTTCCCGTCATCGCTGCGGTGCTAAGGTTCCGGGTTCGTGCACGCAGTCGATGTCTCAGGTTCAGTCTGAGGGGTCCGGGAACACGATGCGGAGTTTCAGTAGATCGGTCGCTGCGTGTATCCGCTGGGTCAACCATCCGTAGTTCGGTCCGAAGTAGTTGACGTTGCTCGCGAAGGTTCGGACTGGTTCGCTATCCGACGCTCGAAGGACCAAAAATGTTGAGTACAGCGTACCCAGCATTGCCTATCGGCAGCTCCAGTTGGCAGAGCTCGGATACACGTGGGCCGGTCTACTGATGAGGAGGGCTGGAACGGCAGGAGGGCTTTTTCTGATTAATAGGCAGGATCCATTTTTCTTCCTTTTATTGTTCCTCTCTTGGTGGAGGTCAGCTTGACACTGCTCCATACAAAACGCGTCGCGTATATATACATCACTGGCTGTGATTTTCAGCCAATCGTCAAAACATGTCGACCAATCAAAAAGCAGCTTATTTCTGTTTCATGAAATCTAAGTCTGTTCCGCTCACTAACTTTACTGGTTCGAAAATACTGCGCGCTGATTGGTGGACTTCACATTGTTCGATTTATACTAGCCTACTTTTGCTAAGTTCTAATCACATTTACCTAATTTTAATCAATCCATGCCGTAATGTTTACATTCATTGTTTGTAAATAAATCCTACACGTGGTTATCCAACGTTTACAACAAAAACACATGCGGAATTGTTTACATTCTAAACAATAGACGTTCGGATCTCTCTATTGTTCTCGGTTTACCTGCAATGTTTTGGGTTAAAACCTTTATTTTAAACATTGCGTTGGGTTATTGACCCAAGGGTTCATTGCGTCATTTGAATAGGTAACTGACCTATATTTAACGGGTTATACAGTTACATTTCTTACGTTAATTAGGTTCTGGCGAGGTATCAAATGGTTCATACATAGTACAAAATGCGACATTTTAAATCTTATACGCTAAGTTCAGGCAGACAATATTAGCCAATAGGCGACTTCTAGGTTCTGTTCATACATTTTGCGTTCATGAAATTACTTATACATTACTGATTACTTATATCTAAGTTAATTACGTGAGGATCATTTATTTACATGATTTATCTTATTCCTAGGCGTTCATTGGTCGTGACGTCGTGTCGCTAACAATTCTCGTCTGTGGTTTTCAAGATCACTAATTTTGTAATTATATTTTTGACAGTATACCACGGACCAACACCTAGAGAATTTTAAGCATGGTACAGGGCCATAAATATATATACAATTTTAGACCTTATGCTCCAGACCTAAGTAAAAAAGTGTATACATATTTTTACCCTGTACTGTGGGAGGACTTCAGCGAACAATCACACAATTGGGCTTCCTCGATAGTATTTTTATATTATACATTTCTTTTCTATATTATAGCAATACAAATTATACCTTTTCACATAAAGCCTCTCTACATACTTTCAACTGAACCCCTATCTAGATTCTTCTACATGACAGAAACGGCAAGCATTCTAAAGTTGAATTCTATATCATGCTAGCCCCCTTCGTCATGTGAAATAGACTGTAAAGGTTTAATACCTTTACAGTACACATGTAACGAATTTCCCCACTTGAAATCAATAGTTACCTGAGTTTCTCCAATTCAGACTTATACTTGTTGTTCTCTTCCGTTAGCTGAGCCACCCGCTGCTGAGTCGCAGCCAGGAGTTTGCCCTCAGCCACCCTGTCCGAACCTGGCTGCTTCTCCACAGGTTTGTTGAGGTTGTATTCCAGGACTGTAATCTAGGGACGAATTTAAGTTTGACAAGAGGTTAGGATCTTTCGCTGTAACTGGTCTTTCAGTACCGGATGACGGGAGAATACCTTTATTGCTAGTGCATGCTTAACTCAATATATGTTATTAAGTCTATAATATATTTCATGCTATCTAGAAACTCGAGCTTTGCAGGTAAGGTCACGTCATAGTAGTCAACGTAGTCCATGTTTATAAATGGCTCATTACTAATACCAGAAAAATGCATGTTGCATAATTAGTTTACATAGCATAATTTAGCCAAAAACCAGTGTGACTTAGGTGTTTTGTATATCTCCATTTCATAAAATAAGGAAATATCTTATCACCTATTCCAAACATATGAACCAGCAGCATAATTATGACATGTTTTTAAAGCTTATTTTTTAATATTACTCAAGGAAAAATTAAGTATAAGAGTGTAAAAAAAAATTGTACAAAGTGCACTGTTGAAAACAAAAAAATATATATCTAAGTTACTCTTAAGATGTAGACTCCTGTGCAGAGCGAAGGCGTGCATTTATGGGTCCCTACCGATCAGCTCCTGAAGCTTCTCGTGGAACTTGATCTAAAGACATCCTTAACCAAGTTGTGCTCTTTACCTTATCCCTGGCACACAGAAGTTCCCTAGCCAGCTGCTCGCTCTTGTGCTGAGCTAAGACCTGCTGCTGCTGGGTATCACGCAGCTGGCAATGCGTGGCGTTGAGTAACTTGGGCAAGGGAACCAACTCCTGCAGCTTCTCTGTTAACTTGATCTAAAGACATGTCAAGCTTAACCAAGTTATGCTCCTTACCTTATCCCTGGCACACAGGAGTTCCCTAGCCAGCTGCTCGCTCCTGTGCTGAGCTAAGGCCTGCTGCTGGTGGGCATCCCACAGCTGGCGATGCGTGGCGTTCAGTAACTTGGGCAGGGGAACCAACTCCTGCAGCTTCCCTTGGAACTTGATCTAAAGACACGTCGTCAAGCTTTACCAAGTTGTGCTCTTTACCTTATCCCTGGCACACAGTAGTTCCCTAGCCAGCTGTTCGCTCCTGTGCTGAGCTAAGGCCTGCTGCTGCTGGGCATCCCGCAGCTGGCGATGCGTGGCGTTCAGTAACTTGGGCAGGGGAATCAACTCCTGAAGCTTCTCAAGGATCTTGATCTAAAGACATCCTCAACCAAGTTGTGCTCTTTACCTTATCCCTGGCACACAGGAGTTCCCTAGCCAGCTGCTCGCTCCTGTGCTGAGCTAAGGCCTGCTGCTGCTGAGCATCGCGCAGCTGGCGATGCGTGGCGTTCAATAACTTGGGCAGGGGAACCAACTCCTGGAGTTTCTCTTGGAACTTGATCTAAAGATGAAATGTCAAGCTTAGCCAAGGTATCTTCCGCAAAGATATTTGTTTTTTTATCTGTGAGAAAATTTGAGCGTGCCATCAAATGAAATATTACGTGAAGCAGATCGGAGGGGCTAGCACGACGTACTAATGCGTTTTAGTTTAGGACCAAAATTAAATCGCAATGTGTCAGTTTCATAGACTGTCAAAAACTGACAAGCCAAACCTAAGGTGAATCGCATTTAAGAGATCATGGCAACCCCTGGGCTTGGCATTTGAATCGGACTGTTTTTTACATTATAAAAATCAAATCTGAACTTTATCTCATTTTGGCTCCTGGACTGATATTAGCTGTCTGAGATATGAGACTAAGGGCTGATTTTTCAATCCCCAAATAATCCTATCCGTTAGTTAAAATTGTCACCATCCTTTTCTAAAATCATCAGTCAAAAAATGACAGGGCTAACATTTATTTGACAGGTACTGTTAACTGGGGATTGAAAAATCAGTCCTTAGGCGGTCAAAGATAATGTTTATACAAAGAAATATATTTTCGGCATTTTTTTACCTTCACTCGCTGAATCTCATAGTTGATCTGTTCGGATATGCGGACGTTCTCGGCATCCAAAACCTCCATCCGTCTTGTCTGCTCTTCAGCCAATTGTTGAGATTTGAGGTACTGGAACGTAAAAATAAATATTAAGCCGCTCCTTATTTTGTTAGTCTGACAGATAAGACACCTCTGCATTTTGTTATTTGATATCAAAAACTTTTAATTTTATTTTGGGTAACAGGTTTTTGCAAGCGTTAAAATACCGCTTATGAAAAATCTGAAATACCCGAACTAAAAGTTACAAAAATATATTTTTTGGAGCAAACAGCTATCATTACCGAAATGGCAGGACGAGTAGCAATAACATTGATTATAACTTGATACCAGTACTGCATAACGTTCATACTATGACTCTTAAGGTCATTTTTTGTATCACTACTTGCAGAGACGACAAAGGATGAAATAATTACGTCAAAAAAACGCCGAATATTCACTAGAGTACTAGGCTAGGGTGTAATTTGAAACATAAGACAAGAGGAAAAGATAACCCAAGCTAGATGTGAAAGATCTTAATCCAAGTAAGATCCCACGCATACCTTTATGCGATAATCTTGCAGCTGTTTTTCCATTTCAGCGATCAGGGTGAGCTGATCGTGATCTTTTGTAACAATACTTGCAGAGACGACAAAGGACGAAATAAAAACGTCGAATAAACGCCGAATATTCACCCTAGAGTACTAGGCTAGGGTGTAATTTGAAACAAAAGACAAGAGGAGAAGATAATTAACCCAAGCTAGATGTGAAAGATCTTAATCCAAGTAAGATCCCATGCATACCTTAATGCGATAATCTTGCAGCTGTTTTTCCATTTCAGCGATCAGGGTGAGCTGATCGTGATCTTTTGTAACAATACTTGCAGAGACGACAAAAGACGAAATAAAAACGTCGAATAAACGCCGAATATTCACCCTAGAGTACTAAGCTAGGGTGTAATTTAAAACATAAGGCAAGAGGAGAAGATGACCAAAGCTTGATGTGAAAGATCTTAATCCAAGGAAGATCCCATGCATACCTTTATGCGATAATCTTGCAGCTGTTTTTCCATTTCAGCGATCAGGGTGAGCTGATCGTCTATCTCATTGTTCGCGTCTCGCATCATCTGTCTCAGGACCTGTACGTCCACTTCCTAAAACACAAGAAAATCAAAGTAACTTTAGTGCGACAGTAACCAAGATCGAATTTATTGGGAATTGGTGATGAGCAGTAGCGTTCATTCCATTACCGTCATATAAAATTTATGAAAAATTGGTAAATGCTACGAACAAATAAAACATGGAAGCCGCACGCAAATTGCCTTTCAAAAACGGTCCTGAATTTTAGTTGACAATCGTCACCCCTTGTCAATGCATCACGGAAATGAATTTGAATGTCAACCAATAAAAACTTAAACCGCAATTTAAAAATAGTTGTGATTGGTCCATCAAAGTTCTGATTGGCGATATTCAATAAACATTTGTCAAAGATGTTTCGCCGAAATATGCGCGGTGTCACGAAAAGCGTTATGTTCTGCCCATCTTGGCACAATTGAACAATTTGTTTTGGGGGAATTTTAGAACTGGCGTTAGACGTCCATGTTATATATGGTCGCAGGGTAAATGAATGGAAAAAAAATCTTGGGATAAATTAAAAATAGTAAAATGACCCTTATATCAAATTAAGGCATTTACATTAGGTATACTTGAAAATAAAATAAATAGTACCTACGGGGTAGCACAGGAAATCAATAAAAACTTTGATCAATTCCAATCCCTAATTCTCTATCAACCGTAGGTGAACGAGCACCATCTTAATTTTCTAAACTTCTTACAGTCTCAAAAGCTATCTGAAGTGGTCCCCTCAGGCTGGTCTTCGGGTTTAGACCCTCGAATCTGATCTCGAGGTTCCGTAGCCTCGCCTTCGTCTCCCGCGTGATGCACCTCTCCCTCTCGGCCTCCTCCTTGTGTTTGAGGACCTCTTGTCGAAGGAGTGCGCACTGGAACATGAAATAAGTCTTAGTGGTACGGTGGAATTAGAATACATTTGTCAGCACCCCAACTCTTCCCGTGGGTGCCGTTAGGAATTGATGACGGGCAGCAGCGTCATCACATCATACACACTCGCTTGCCCAGCGTGGCGATTATGGGCATTTTACCTCCTAATACGTTCGTACACATAGTCATAGACAATAGAAGAGGCCTTTGTCCAGCAGTGGACTAATACACGGTGTTCGTGAGCATTCCGAAAGATTTTAATACTGAATTCCTGAGAATATTTAGAGTATTTAATGTTCCATAAAATTTCCTGGATTCGGCTTGGTTCCAGATATAATTAACCTTTTTTCGAAAAAAGTTTTTCGATGTAACTCGTTATAAAATTTCTTTTTGATTACAATACTAAGGTAAGGTGGGGTAAGATGAAAAGGGTTTTTTAAAAGGGGTAAGACAAAAAATCGTCCTTCTGGCACAGTATTAACGACGACTTTCTGTCTTACCCCCTCAAAAAAACCTTTTCATCTTACCCCACCTTACCTTACCACAAAATATTCTAATATTACCACACCTTTTGCCAGACAATCAAAACAAGAATAGACTTGATGAAAAATCTGAACCAAAAAAAATCATTTAAAAAATTAATGTTAACAATTGTTGTTATGATAAAAAGTATTGGAAATGTTAAAATGTATTCAAAAAGTCTAAAAAAAAAGTTGTTTTTTTTGCGGATTTGACATTAGGTCTCATAATATTTTTTGTTTATTTTGATGTCTAGAATGCATAGTTTCATTCGCAATGCTCGCGAGCACCGTGTATCAGGCTGATTAGATCCTAAGCTTAATCGCATTAGTAGATTGTAGTAGAATGTCTTTGGAGGCTTGGAGAACCGTGCAAAATACGAGTGTATATTTGCAGAATCTCGTGTCGGCAGAGTGGCTTTAAAAAAGGGAAAATAGCAAAAAATCCGACGGTCGACAGTTCACGTAGTGACTTATGTTCACAATTTAAAAACATAACTGCCTAATTCGATTAGTGTTTTAATTACCTGTCAAAAGCCAAGGCTCAGTAATAGTCAAGAAAGTACAGCGAATGTTTGCTGTTATACCTCGAAAAGACGATAAGTAAACGTAGCTGACCGTCAACCTTCAGTATTAAAAAGGTACACGAAGAAGAGACCTATAGATTTCTCTTGGAATAATAATTACCATTATTTGAACCTGAATCTAGCCCACTACAGAGAATGCCGAAGAAAATTAAATTAGTGTCCAACATACCTCCCCGATATATTTTTTGCATTCTTCTTCGGATTTCTGAAATTTTTCTTTGAGAAGTATAACTTCTCTTTCAGCCGGCGTCTGAAACGAAACGTTAAACGAATAAGTCAATTTAAATAGCTTAAAATTATATTAATCTTCGATTTCGCAAAAACATTTTTAAGAGGTAAACGATCAACCGTATTGTGACGGCAGTAAGAATACATTTGTCACCACCCCTACTCCTGCGGATGTCGTAAGAGTCGACTGAGGGATTGAAGTGTCACTGACCATTCTACAAGATTGATGATGGGCAGCAGCGTCATCATAGTGGACACATTACTGCGATCGCCAATCCGCTTGCCCAGCGTGCTTGGTTCCGTGATTATGGGCATTTACCTCCTAAAGGTGCATTCAGACCAAGCGAACATTCGCTATTCTAACCTCCCACTCTACGAAATTCGATCGTTACGCAAAACGTGATTGGTTGATTTCGTAGAGCGGGGGATAGAACAGCAAATGTTCTTTTGGTCTGAATGCACCTTAATGCGTCTATTACGTACCTATAGTTCATAGGAGAGGCCTACGTCCAGCAGTGGACTAACATAGGCTAATGATGAGACGATCAACCCTCTGTATAATTTTTTCTACACTTTCTATTCAATCGGTATAAGCCTCTCTCTTCTTTCCTAGTTTTCCTTTTAAAGTGTTTCGCTTTCTATATTTTTAAGTTGATCAGTAGATTTAAATTATCTGTGACTTTCAATAGCAACACGGGCAATATACAACTATACAGATGCAATTATAAAAGTAACTGAATTGAACTTACCAGCGGTGCATCCGGATTGCAGACTGCTGGACAAGGGGGGCACGTATGACACTGAAACACATTTATGCAGATAATTACAATATATGTGAGCATTTTATCCTGATTGGCCGTGTGGTGACGGCAGTAAGAATACATTTGTCACCACCCCACCCTGCGGGTGTCGTAAGAGTCGACTAAGGGATTGAAGTGTCACTGACCATTATTTGATAAAAGATTGATGGGCAGCAGCGTCATCATAGTGGACACATACTGCTATCACCAATCCGCTAGCCTAGCGTGGCGATTATGGGCATTTACCTCCTAATGCGTATAGCATAGTTAATAGGAGAGGCTTACGTCCAGGGGCCTATTTTTCGAAAGCTTGTAACTTGTAATACAAGCGGACACCCTTATCTAATTAAAAGTGTTAAAAAGAGACTTCCACTTGTATTACAAGTTACAAGCGTCCGAGAAACGGGCCCCTGCAGTGGACTATCATAGGCTGATGCATGCATGCATGCAATATATCCGCTCTACAATGAGCTCTCCAAAAAGCTGGTCGACACCACCGGCGACCGAAATCTGGCAAGGGTCTCCACCATTTCGAATGCCATCGCAACTAAGGATTTTTTAAAAATTCATGGCAACCAGTTGTGATAGGAGAATATTTATTAGGTACTGTTATGCTTATAACCTGTTCACGTCTTGGTTCCGTATCAACGCAAATGCCCGTGAAACCAAAAGGAATACAAAAACCAAAATAATATATTGAAACTTACTTCTCGTTGTGTTGGGGGCATAGGCGGCATTCCAGGCTGCAAAAGAAAACTTATTTATTTATATACCTATAACAAATATTTTGGGATAACGATACAAAGACAGCCCTAGACAGGGATTAGAACCCGCGACCTCCAGCTTTGCAATCAGGGCCACTACTTGCCACCGACTTGGCTACATAGTTGGTACTTTTTCATATAATTTCTTAAATCCGTATGTTTAGTTCCGATCACAAAGAATTTCTACTATTATAAAATAAATACATTTTGAGTAAATTTTACGTTTATTCTAATGAAAATCACAATAGTTTTACCAATTTATGCAGAAAAATAAGTGTTATATCGTATCATGTAAATTTCATATTTCATAAGTTTTTTTTTTCGAGAAATGCTCTATTAGGTCATTAATGTCATTCTATTCTTTTTGCATATAATTTTTTGTTGTCAAAATCAAAATAAACCAGATTTTGCTAGTAATATTACATACTTCTAAGACGTGTTTTAAATATATCTATTTCGATACTTACTATCAAACTATCATTACATTATGTCTATTTGAATCATATAAACCGGCATTTATAATGGCAAGAGCTGAGCATCCAAGATTATTATTGAATATTACTTAAGAATAAAAAAAAACAATATGTGGCGTAAAAATTTTTTTGTTACACAGTGCATTGTGGGAAAAAAGCGTAGTTAGGTACCTACTCTTCAGATAGATAACAAAATTAGGGTCCAAATAAAGTGTATGACCAAAAACGCCAATTTCATATCATAGGTAATAACACTAATAACAACAACTCTTTAAAAAAAATCGTGGGTCTGGCTTCAACGCCATAATATGAATAGTACGAAAAATTCTGTACAAGAAAAAAATACAAAAAGATACTGCTATAGGGTGGTCGTTTTCGAGACCGAAGCCCTAATAAAGGGATAATATAGTAATAAGCGGCTACATGCAGAAACTAAAGGCACGTCAGTTATATGAGGGTGCCTGTCTACCACTTTACGCACAATAATAGTACTCACCTGTTGTTCGTAGCACACATTTTGCCCCCCGCCCCCGGAGCACGGCTGCCCCCCGCACGGCCCGTCCGCATGCTTCGTAGAGGCCATCTCTTGTACCACTCGCACTTGCTCTTCTAGCTCGCTTAGCTGTCTCACCTGTCACAAGATAAATTTTGACAAGAAATTTGACGTGTCTTTTCAAAAGATTCGTCTGAATAAAAAACCTGCCAAGAGCATGGCCACACTCAGTGTAAGGTTCCGTGGTTATTCAATAACGGCTGGGCAGATTATGTTCTAAATAGTTTTATTTTGAAG
Organism: Thaumatotibia leucotreta; assembly: GCA_025490895.1. Classification (NCBI taxonomy): domain Eukaryota; kingdom Metazoa; phylum Arthropoda; class Insecta; order Lepidoptera; family Tortricidae; genus Thaumatotibia; species Thaumatotibia leucotreta. The sequence goes on along the minus strand of JALPQI010003664.1, from coordinate 29,329 downwards.
TATTCTATGAGGCCAATATACGTGATGTTTTGACCCACGTGATTGATGATCGAAAGTTAGAGGGGAGGCCGGGTCATTTTATTTTTTATTTTGAAGCGGATATCTTCGAAAGTATTGACTTTACAAAAACATTCTTTTGGGATGCCTATTCTTTTTAAAAGACTATTGAACGATACCCCACACTATAGGATTACAGCAAAATAAAAAGTTATCCCCACGACTATTGGGGAAGGAATCTGAAAACTTCTTTTTTCCATGTTATATTCTACCATTTTGTCGGCATGATGAATAGCCTGTACCAAATTGCAAATCTTTAGTACTAACGGCCACTGAGCTATACTGCGGACAGATAAACAGACAGACGGACATGGCGCAACTATAACGGTTCCTAGTCTACTACGGAACCCTAAAAACTGAAGTTTTTTTTTATTTTGACTGGCTGCTACTCACCAGCTCGGTGTAGGAGCTGTAGGACTCTGCTGATACTCACCAGTTCGGTGTAAGACTCTGCTGGTTCCCCGCTCGCTGCTTGGTCTTTTACCGGTTCTTCTGGAGTCTATAGCAAATACACCATAAAATAAGGAGCAGATCTAGCCAAGATGCCAGTCTGCAATCGTATACGATTAGCGATAAGTCATACTCGAAAATGTATGAGGATTACAGATTCGTACGAAAAGTTGTGTGACTTTTCATACATCATTATGGTACCATGACTTATTACTTATCGTTTACGATTGCAAAATGATATCTTGGCTAGGATTCCAGTAACACTATTTGAGGAATGTATCTTTTAAGCGATAAAAAAAATTACCTCTGCTGTTTCTGTAGTGGGTTGCGAATTTACGGCAGCCTGAAAAAAGTCGAAATAATTAGGACAAAAACAGAGTAACTGGCAACAAAGCCTCAGGTGCTGGTGGATTAGACGGTCAAATTAAGCCATAAAGGGCAATAAATAAAAAAATGGTGATGACAACATTATTTTTATTGTTCGATGTACAATGCCGTTGTAACATTAGGGCGTTATTTGAATATGATTAAAAAAAAATATCTGTCTTTGTATTCAAGACTGTACAATTTACATACATAAAATAAATCTAACTAAACTAACCTATATTTAAGATTGGGCCTCAAGGGCCAATCCGAGGATGCTGGCGGCAATTCCTCGCTGTATCGCAATACTGATGCGTTGTGCGAGGAAGTCGCCAGCTCTTCAGAGCTTACATCGCTACAGGCAAAAAATCTAGACAACCTCCATTTATGTTTCTAACATCCAAGTCCTAAATGCCACTTTTATGATACCCCAAACCAATTACAACTCAGGAGACTCAGGTCTGTCTGCGACCACAAGGGTAACGTCATGCCCAAAACTTCAGGATAAAATTAAAACATTAACATTTGTTGTCAAAATATGAGTGATATCGAGAAAGTTTAAATCAGTTACGACATACCTGAAGCCTAGCATTGTCTCTTGCTAAAAGCTTCAATTCAGCTTGCAGCCTGGCAGCCTGCGCACGGGCGGTCTCCAATCTTTGTTCCTTCACCATCAGCTCCTTATACAGTATATACCTGAAACACTCACCTGTTAACCTTCAAGAAGCTTCCTTTTGTACTATTGGCTTTTGAAGACAGAAAATTGTAGAGGCTTCTTGTTTCTGATCTATTGGTTATGCGGTTATTGGTTGGTTATCCATAATTTTGCGTTTTTTTTTTCGTTGTTGTAAATTATTTTTACATGATTGTAAACATTTCGGTGTCAGTTAGACCGTTTGGTTTTTAAAATCGAGTAGCGATGGTTGTCAGTTTTTAGAACAGGTTTGATTAGTTGTTACAGCAAAGAGGTGAAATGTCAATGTTTCTGACTGTCAGTTCTACTAACCCTTTTTTTAGAGAGGTAATAATTGTTTTTTAGAAAAAAATACAATTATGTAGACGAAATATGAGGGAGTAATATCATTAATTTTATTATGAAAACTATAAATAATATTACACAGAAAAAAGAAATAAACAATTTTATATTTTTTTATTTGTTAATAAGAAAACTGCAATTCACAATAAAAAACGTGAATTTTTAGATTAGAATATTGTTTGATAAATAAAACAACTCAGAATGAATTAGACAACTGAAGACAAAGATAACTTAATTACTAAGCATTTCTCAAAAAAAAATGTGCATTTATTTTGGATCATCACGTTTTAGATATTGGTAAATAATGGTGGCTTAGTTGAGGTAGGGCATAGCGAATGACATCCCGCTTTGTGTGGTAGGGCACAGCACAGCGGATGCCATCTCGCTCTTATCTAGAGCAGAGCCCAACTGGGGAAGTACCTCCGCCTTACAGATAGTGATGTGCCGTTACCGTAATTTACGAGAAATTAGAGAATCTTGTGGTAACTTTCTCGGTAAGATTACCAATATCGGTAATTAATGAGAAAGTTGTCTAAATACACACATTTTCATTATTATTTTTCCAGGATAGTATTTAGTTGACTAGCCATGACTTATGTAGAAATTTTCAAAAACATCCGTGGGCGGGAACTAGTTTATTACCAAAATTACGGTAAATTACGGGCGTAAATTACCGAAAATTCTCTCCGCGAAAGTTCTCAGGTAAAATTTCCTATAGAAAACTTTAATGTTTTCAATGATATTTTTAATTTTTTATCATCATCATCATCATCATATCAGCCGAAAGACGTCCACTGCTGAACATAGGCCACCCCCAAAGATTGCCACAATGACCGGTCCTGCGCCACCCGCATCCAGCGGACTCCTGCGACCTTCACCAGGTCATCGGTCCACCTTGTGGGGGGCCTACCCATGCTACGCCTTCCGGTACGTGGCCGCCACTCAAGAACCTTACCGCCCCAACGGCCATCGGTTCTACGCGCAATGTGCCCCGCCCACTGCCACTTCAGTTTAGCGATTCGGAGAGCTATTTCGGCTACTTTAGTTCTGCTGCGGATGGTCTCATTTTTAATCCGATCACGCAGAGAGACTCCTAGCATAGCCCTCTCCATAGCCCTTTGGGTGACTTTGAGCCTTCTTATGTGGCATATTGTAAGCGGCCACGTTTCAGTACCGTATGTCATCACTGGCAACACACACTGATTAAAGACTTTCGTCTTCAAACACTGCGGAATATTGGACGAAAATATGTGTCGTAGCTTCCCGAACGCTACCCAACCGAGTCGGATTCGACGATTGACCTCTTTCTCGAAGTTGGACCTACCTAACTGAATAGTTTGCTCTAGGTATATATATTCGTCTACAACTTCGAGTGTAAATTCTCCGATTATTACGGGAGTTGGTGCTACATTCGTAGCTACGTTGGTGTTACGTTGGAATTCGACATGATTTTCGTCTTATCCATGTTCATCCTAAGACCAACTCGCTCGGAGGCTTTACTGAGGTCAACGAGCATAGTACTTCAAGTCCTCCAAGGTCTCAGCCAAGACTACTATATCGTCAGCGAATCGAAGGTGAGTGAGGTACTCGCCGTTTATGTTGATACCCAGCCTTCTCCAGTCCAGAGTCTTAAAGACATCCTCCAGTGCAGCGACAAACAGCTTAGGGGAGATGACATCTCCTTGCCGAACTCCCCGCTGCAGCAGAATAGGCTTCGAGCTCTGGTCTTGGAGTCGGACTGACATTGTGGCGCTCTCGTATAAACACTTCAGCACCTCGATATAGCGGTAGTCGACTTGGCACCGTTGGAGAGACTGTAGTACTGCCCAGGTTTCGATCGAATCGAAGGCTTTCTCGTAGTCCACAAACGCTAAACAGAGGGGCAGGTTATATTCTTCGGTCTTCTGTATAACCTGGCGAAGCGTATGGATGTGGTCTACGGTACTAAAGCCTCTTCGGAAACCGGCTTGTTCGGGAGGCTGGAAGTCATCAAGCCTGCGTGCAAGACGATTCGTAATGACTCTTGAAAACAGCTTATAGACATGGCTCAGAAGTGAGATGGGTCGGTAGTTCTTCAATAAAGCGTTGTCACCTTTTTTGAAGAACAGTACCACCACACCTTTGTTCCATGCCTTTGGCGTTCTCCCTTCCAGTAAGACGGAATTGAACAACTTAAAGGGCCGTAAGGATCGGTTTACCACCCGCTTTCAGAAGCTCAGCTGTAGTTCCGTCCTCCCCAGGCGCCTTGTTATTTTTGAGCTGTTCAAGAGCCATTCTAATCTCGCACAGGCTGATGTCCGGGATGTCTTCTGTATAGTGTCGGGTCAGTCTAGCTCTGAGGTCTTCCGCTAGATCAACTTCGGGTCTGCTAGTTGACGTTTACAGCTGTCCATAAAAACCCTCTATCTCACTCAGCAGCTCAGATCTGGATGTGACGATTCTACCATCCTCAGTCTTTAATTTGGCGAGCTGGCTTTGCCCAACAGACAGATCCCTTGCAAAAACTTTAGAGCCTTTGTTCCGCTCGATGGCTTCTTCTATACACTTGGTACGGAATTGGCGCATATCGCGTTTGAGGGACTTAGAGATCTCTCTGTTGAGCTGCCGGTATAAAGTCGCATCAACTGAAACTTCAAACTTCTGTCAAAAGCAAAAGTCAGTCTTTTCAATGACAATTTTTTGAGGTTGGATCCTTTTTGCTTAACTACGTCCAAATAAAAAACTGGAATCTGTTCTACGTTAGGGGACACAATTATTTTCCCCACCATAACTACCTGAACCTAACAAAAGATACGGGCCAATCACGAAACATCCAAACTCAGGACAATGACATAGCATAGCCTAGCTTCTAATTAGATAGTATTTACAATCACCGCTAAACCCTTTAAATTTTACCTGCAAGTGCTACCTTAGATAACACGATGAGTAACAAAAGATCTTATGATTTACGAGCACAGTAACAAAATTACCACATAAATAGGTGCCTGAGCCAGATAACATTAAAATACTTATTTGAAAGTACCACGTGAATCGATAAAATAATTAAATATCATAACATGTTTTAGCAAAAAGGTGAGAAATAACTTTCGTTAAGAAAACAACACGAAAAATAATAAAAAGTTTGAAAACACGATATTTGTAAACAAATTTTAAACATGACCAAACATTCTTAAGCGGTAAGTTACCGAGAAATTTCCGTAATTTACCGTAATTTCCATCGATGAGAATTACCGTAAATGCGTAATTTACCGACGGCACATCACTACTTACAGAAAACCGCAGCCAAATAACACTATCCCCTACTCATAGTGTTGTGTTCCTGCTGGTGAGTAAGGTAGCCAGGCTCAACGAGGGTGCGGAGTGCTGCCGACGGGGGGACCTACGGAACTGACAATACTGGCTTCGGCCTGTGTTGGCGCGGCATGCAGGTGCGGCTATCAGGGAGACCCGGTGAAACGGCTGACCGCTGGCCGCCCGTAGGTCAGTAGGGTTCCCGAACCCAGGAACCACGTAATCTCCGCCCTGGGAGGCTGAACCGCCAACCTGCGCAAAATCCCTGGAGTAGTGGCCGTGCCGGAGGAGGAGACCGGAGTGGACCCGGCCGCTGCCACAGGGGGGGACCGGGAGCCCTTCCGTACGCCGTGCCTGCAGACCGCACTACCTGCGCTGTCCCCTGCCAGATTTGTTCCGTTTGTTTGTCCCTTGAGTCGTCGGCACTCCGAACCCTTCTTAGGATTAAGTACACCCACTATAATGGCGCGAAAACAGAAAAAGTTTGGACTATCAGCGGCATCTCCATCCACACAAGTGGACTACTGCAACATCAGGGGTATCCACTCTAACCTAAACGCAGTCCACTGCCACCTGGAAACTGCGCAGCCGACCATACTTTTCCTCACGGAGACGCAAATATCCTGCCCGGCGGATATATCGTACCTATTGTACCCCGGCTATACACTCGAACATAAGTTCGTGAGACACGCCGGTGTATGTATGTACGCCCGGCAGGATGTATGCTGTCGTCGTCTTCTTGCCTTTGAAGACAGGGACCTGTCAGTTTTGTGGGTGCGTGTGGACTACGGCGGCCACACCAGAGTCTACGCGTGCCTTTACAGGTCTCACAGTGGCAACACAGAGACAACCCGACTCTTCGAGCACATACAGTCGACATCCGACAGAGTACTTGAGCAGTACCCATCCGCGGAGCTGGTGATTTTGGGGGACTTTAATGCCCACCACGTTGAGTGGCTGGGCTCCCGGTCCACCGACTTTGCGGGAAGGTTTGCTCACGAATTTTCTCTGGCCTATGGGCTCTCACAACTGGTACGTTCTCCCACGAGAATACCAGATATCGAGGACCATACGAGCTCCTTGCTTGACCTTCTGTTGACCACGCATCCGGACGGATACACCATCGCAGTAAATGCACCTCTCGGCTCGTCCGATCACTGCCTTATCCGGACAAATTCGCCTTGCGCGCAGCGAGAACCACCGCGACCTACTACTACTCGTCGTGTTTGGCAGTACGGGTCAGCAGATTGGGACGGATTGCGTGAATTCTACGCTTCGTACCCTTGGAGGCAGCTCTGTTTCGCATCGGATGATCCTGACTCCTGTGCGACTAATGTCGCCGAGACGATACAGCTGGGAATGAACTGTTTCATTCCCAACTCACTAATCGCTACAGGAGCAAAGAAGCGACCTTGGTTTAACCGGCCCTGTAAAGAAGCTGCGGTTCAAAAGCAGGCTGCTTACAGGGCTTGGACCAAGGCCGTAACTAATAAGGATCCGAACGTCTCTGATGCGAAACGCAGACTGAATGCTGCCTCGAGGTCCTGCAAAAGAGCTGTTGCCAGAGCAAAATTTGATTTTGTCGGCAGATTTGGCGAGAAGCTTGCAGGCCACCCTTCCGGGAGTAGGGCCTTCTGGTCACTTGCCAAAGCTGCCGAGGGAAACTTTTGTCGGTCGTCCCTGCCACCACTGCGAAATGCTGACGGTAATCTGGTCCATAGTGCAAAAGAGAAAGCCGATCTTCTAGGTGCTCTTTTTGCCTCGAACTCGACTGTGAGCGATGACGGCAGCATTATACCGCCTACCATCCCGCGGTGCGCACACTCCATGCCAGAAATTCGCATCTCCCAGGAAGATGTTCGGCGGGAGTTGCTGTCGTTAAACGTTCACAAGTCGAGCGGGCCAGACGGCATACCTGCAGTGGTGCTTAAACGTTGTGCTCCTGAGTTGTGTCCTGTGTTAACGCGTCTCTTCGCTCTTTCCAGTATCAAACGGGAAGTTCCATCTTCGTGGAAGACAGCCCTTGTGCACCCTGTTCCAAAAAAGGGTGACAGATCGGATCCATCGAATTATAGGCCTATCGCTATCACCTCCCTTCTCTCTAAGGTCATGGAGCGTATAGTTAACGCTAAGCTCCTTGGTTACCTAGAAGAACACGATCTTATAAGCGACCGCCAGTATGGCTTTCGCCACGGTCGCTCTACCGGTGATCTTCTAGTGTACCTCACTCACCGCTGGGCATCAGCCATTGAGAGTCAAGGCGAGGCTTTGGCAGTCAGCCTAGATATAGCGAAGGCGTTCGATCGGGTCTGGCATAGGGGCCTTTTGTCGAAGTTGCCATCTTATGGACTGCCCGAGGGATTATGCAGATGGATTGCTAGCTTTTTGTCCGGCAGACGCATTCGTGCCGTAGTAGACGGTAGCTGCTCTGATAGCATGGACATAAACGCTGGCGTCCCGCAAGGCTCTGTGCTATCCCCAACGCTGTTCCTTCTGCATATCAATGACATGTTGTCTATCGGCGACCTCCATTGCTATGCGGATGACAGTACTGGGGATACTTTTTACACAGGCCGTGCTAATATCCCTCGCTCTGTGGTACTGGAAAGTCGCGGAAAACTTGTGTCTGACATCGAGAACACTTTATCTAGAGTCTCGTTATGGGGTCGGGATAACCTAGTCAGGTTCAACCCCATAAAGACACAAGTGCGTTTACCGCTAAAAAAACCCCATTTACTGTGGCTCCAAAGTTCCAAGACACAGCTCTTACCATGTCAGGGAGTATTGGGATCCTCGGAGTCGACATTTCCAACGACGTCCAATTCCGATGTCACCTAGAGGGAAAAGCTACGCTGGCATCCAAAAAGCTCGGGGTGCTCAATAAAGCGAGGGGATACTTTACTCCGGGGCAAAGACTTCTGTTATATAAGTCGCAAGTCAGACCCCATATGGAGTATTGCTGTCACCTCTGGGCAGGAGCACCTGTATACCAGCTTGCACCCTTTGACTCGGTTTAGAGACGAGCTGTCCGAATAGTCGACGATCCCAGACTCACAGGCGGTATTGAACCCTTAAGTCTAAGGAGAGACTTCGCCTCCTTATGTGTGTTCTATCGTCTGTACAATGGGTTGTGCTCTGAAGAACTGTTCGACATGATGCCAACGTCCACTTTTCATCATCGCACCGCTCGCCACCGACTGGGCGCTCATCCTCACACCTTGCAACCTAAATGGTCGCGCACCGTGCGGTTTCAGAGGAACTTCCTCCCGCGGACGGTCCGTCTGTGGAATGAGCTCCCTGCCGAGGTTTTCCCGTTGGACTACAGTATGGGGGTCTTCAAAAGAGGAGTGTACAAGTTCTTATTGGGTCGGCAACGCGCATGTGACACCCCTGGGGTTGCAAGCGCCCATAGGCTACGGTGACTGCTTTCCATCAGGCTGGCCGTATGCTTGTTTGCCACCGACGTGGTATAAAAAAAAAAAAAAAAAAAAAGCTGCTAAAGTTAATCATGCTGGACATTTTCCAAAATGTTTGTATGAAACGTTCCATTTTTGTTACAAAAATGTATCAGGTGTATCTGATAACAAAAAAAGGAAAAGTCCATACAAAATTCCTGGGACATTTTAGGAAATGTGTTGGATCTTGCTCAGCATCATTGACTCTTCCAATCTACCAATTTTTATCAATATCGTAAATGTTATCCAAATGAACAAACTTTTTGAGGAGTGCTCTACTTATAACAGACCTTTTCACGTCAAGATCAGCATTGTCGGCCGCCAAACGCTCTTGCATATCAAGACTTTCGCTGAGACGACGCGAGAGTTCTAACTCCTGCACACAAAATATAATTACCTAATCTTCGTAGCCATCCTTACTAATATTATACAATGTACAGCCTGCTACTATGACACGGGCTTTTAAGAATGAAGAAAAATAAATAAAAATCAGTGATCGGAAATATGGTTGCGAAACTTTTAAAATTTTTTTAAAATTGACATTGTGGGAACACTACCCAAAAATTTTACGAGTGTTATTGAAAGAAGGACGTGATGTCATGATCCTCAGTATTTAGGGTTTACGCGGGCTAAGGTTCTGCAACTCGACATCAAAACTTTTGCATTTTGCGTGATGGGTTGTAGGCACTACATGTGCCAACCCAGCTCTACCAGAAAGTCCAGACCATAGATGTTGCCGAAGATTTCTGGGAGAAACCTCAGGGATCCGAGGTGTTGTGTGGTATTCTGTCACTCCTGGACATTTGGGCAGTATTGAGGGTACGACCGCTGATGGTGCATTCCACAAAAAAGTTTACTTTGTCGGGAACGTGATGAGTGTGATTACTGCCCAAGAAATACATGGAAAGTTCGAGAATTTTCACCCAGTTATAAAATTAACATACACCAAAAATTGTATTCGTAACTTTCTTAGATGTAAGCGAAGAACGGCATCACGTCCTCAACATTCTCGTGGAATGCACCAGATGAAAGAAGTATAAACGTACAGACTTGCTCCTCAAAGCACCAGGTCCTCGGGCGGGAGGTGGTGGCAAGACTGGAGCTAGCAGCGAGGTAGGAGGCACCATCCTCAGCTCATGTACTAGTGGCGGTTCTGTAAGATAACCTTAGGCCTTATAAAGGATAGCTAAAGGGTAGCTAATGCAAAAATTAATGACATGAGGCTGTTTGGGCTAAAATTTGAGTTTTAATAAGATTGAATTATGAGAAAATTAGCCGCACGAGCTTTTCGTGATACCTAAACTTGGCGTGATTTATGGTCAAAATATAATTGACATCGTAACCATTTATATAATAACCCAGCTCGAACCAGACTTAAACACATCGAAAAGTTTGAATATTCTTTATATCTAATGATCGTTATTTCTAATTTTCTATCAGAATCTATAAAGTGATCAACGAATATTGAAATAATCATCCATTCACAATAGTTTCGGGTACCTATTTATGGAAACTACGAAACAAAATAAATTATTTAATTATTTAACTTTTGGGAATACCCTTTTAGCGTATGTAAAACGGAACATTTTACTGAAAGTTTTCACGAAATGACAGCCAAATAACAAAGCAAAAATCTACAATGCAACTGTGTACGACTATGGCATCCAAATAACAAACCATAAGCATCACCCGGCTGATAATCCACCGGGCACTCTCCACCAGGACTAATCCTCAATTCATCACCGTCCACTTCACAGTCCACCTGTCCATTACCCTGCGGCTCAGCACTCTTTGTTGGTTCTTGCAGTTCAGCCGCTTGTTTCTGCAGACGTTCTGCTTCGCGCAAGAGTTGGATTGCTCGGGTGGTGGCTGCTCGGACTTCGTCTGGGCCCCAGGTGCCTGACAGGGCTTTCTGTACAGTGTTAAGTTATACTTTTAACTGCCGTAGTCTTATTTGTAGCTGAGTGTAAGTATATTAACTAAATTGAAGTCTTAATTATATTTAAAATAATCGATTGCATAATTAATAACATTCCTGTACGAACCAACTCTTAAATATATTAGAGGGTTAGACGTTTAGGTAGTGTTGGAAATATTAGCAAATTTTTATCGCCATACGATTGGCGTTCTTACCATATAAAACTTTATAACGAGACGATTTGGAAACCTTGTATTAAACCAACAAATGTCTTTATAAATAGTAAAAAGTTCAGGGTGCATACTAAAAAACAAACAAACATACTACACGATTTGATCGATCATGAACAATTATACCGTATTTGTCGCGTCTCTGAAAGATTCCAGAATGAAACTTTTGTGACAATCTAGTGCAAATCTGATAGATGATTGTATCCATATCTAATTAAATCATCTCCTTGCATTATGCTGTTTGCCGCGTCTCCAAAAAATTATAAAAGATTTTTGTGACAGCGTAATGCAAATCAGCTAGATTTTTTTTATTCATAATAGGTACTTAGACGTTTGACCACGATCATACCTGCTGGTAAGGTAAGTGATGATGCAGTCTACGGTGGAACACGTTTACCTATGAGATACCTATTCACTCTTACCTTGAAGATATTCAGATTGTACAAATGCGGAAACACAGTTTCGGGCAAGGCATTCCACTCTTTGGCAGTTCGCATGATTGTGCTCGAGTCTCATCATCTCGACCATGCTGTTTGCCTCGTATCCTAAAAAATCTAGAGATGCTTTTGTTTTGTGACAACCTGATGCAAATCAGCTAGATGGTTCCGCACGTCTCTCAGTGTGTGCGTGCCTCGCCGCATCTCGTTTCGCCATGCCTGGTTCGGCTCTGCGTCTCCAGAAGATTCTAAAAACAAAGTTCTGTGAAGGAAATTTGATACAGGGTTTTCTACAATAAATAGGCAAACGGATTTTCATACATCAAATCGATGTTGTAGGTAGTAAACTTTACTTACTACGCTGTTTTGAAAAATACATGTATTATGAAAAATATGTGTGTTTGATGAAAAAATATTTTGTTTTCTTCTTTCAGGGCCGTAAGGCCAACGCCGTACCTCGGAACAGCAGATAATTTTGGTTGATGAATAATCATGACGTCAAACGTAGTCAGGGATGAAAGAAATGACTTTTTTACATTTATTGTTTTTCAAAATACAGGTCGATCACTTATCAATAATATCTACTCATAATAACATAAACTCACACATAACGTTTGATGCCAAAATGACACAAAATGGTGCTGGTTGCCGACCACTATCGATGAGCGATGTGTTAAATTATTTACTGTAGGTACTTATACCGCGTGTAAATGTAATACGGGCGATCAAATAAACCAGGCATGGAATTAATCAGTGCATCATGCATTACGGGGTTATTTTTTTAAGTTACACCTAAATACAACCACACAGATTTTTTTAAAGATTTTTGCAGCAGCAATGTAGATACGAACATTTGTTATTATTAAAGCATGGCAGTTATGGCATCTGCTTTTGAAATCAACAGTCAACGAGCGTTTAACTTGAGTGTGTTGCTCTACATTGCGCGCCGAATTATTTTGTATGGATAATTTTGTTGCTCTAATTTTAAGTAAAAATTATCTAAATGCGGGAAATTGTTAAAAATTATTATGTCCTAAATGGGGTGTTAGCCATTTCGCCCGTATTAGATTTACACCCTGTACCTATGTAGCTACAATAATTACATCGAAACAATGGGACACAACTTACTTGTAGACGGGCTCTGTAACAAGAAAACAACGTTACTTTTATCTATTTTATTATTCTACTTAAATCATGCAAACATGCGTGTCTTCCCCCTATTCATAAACGTATCCTATCTAACTTAGGAAGCCGCTAAGTATTGCTTGTCCCTTTTGATCTTAACATTTGGCATAGTTTAAATAGCATAATTTTGCATAAAACCAGCGTGACTTAGGTGACCGTAATCATGCCAATAATAGACAAAATAGTAGATTGTTCAACGAGGGACTAAAACAGGCCATTATAACACGAGATATTTATCCACCCGAGCGTAGCGAGGGTGGATGTAGTTCGAGTGTCATTATGGCTGTTTAGTCCCGAATTAAACACTCTACTTTTCACTTAGAATGCGAGGAAAAAATCTCAGTATTCATTAACAGAAAGAACAAGTAAGAAACAAAAAAATTATATGTTCTGCGATGTCAAAACTTCCGATTTATTCGGAACATGGCCACTTGACGATAAGTTCGCAAACTTTATCAAGTTATATGGTTTAGTTGCAGTGTGGTTTTAAGCGTGGAATATATATGCTACAAGGTGATGACGGTTGATATTTCTTAGATTTTTCATCAAAATATGTCAGAAATACGCCTTCCATAAATGATGTTGGTACCTAATTTGCTTTCCAGTTTTCCAATCCATAAAAGTTTGATACGCTTTTGAATATTACACTAGATTTCGGCGGCAAAAGATTTTGCACCACCTCTTTTGCATTCTGGAGTAAGACGTTAATACTTCTTCATCGCATGACGTGACATCGTAAATTATACGATTTGAACAATATTACTTATGGACAAAAACACAAAAAATAAGCAATCAAATTCGTTCCGCGTTTTAGTTTTTATCTGTATTCCTTTTTCGAAATATGACGCTTTAAATACTTGCATATTTAGCCAACGAATTTTAGCTAACTACAAACTATTTTGAATCTAATTGGTTAAAACATAACATAAGTAATAAATTGGATTCAATCTTAATCATATATTAAACAAGTATTAAATATACATGTACCTATATCAAGAAAAAAAATCGATGTTCCTTAATATTTTTACACGATTGACATTTTGAGGTTTTTTCCAATGGCAATAATCGTTCGTTCAAAAATCATAAACACCAGAAATGGCTGTTTAGGGGTTTCCGAAATCAATTAAAAAAAAGTTTAGAGGTTGTATCCACGGCATGCACAAAAGTGGTCCATACACAAGCACTGAAAATGGCGACTATCCTTTATTCTTGAACACCGTGAGTGTGGCTGTTTACGGGTTTCCAACGTCAATTAAAAAAATTTTACTTTAGTCCCTAGAGATTAATAAAGAGTTTTAGTCCCGATATGCAGGGATTAAAATAACATTTTAAGAGCATGAGAAGTGAAAAAAAATATTCATCCATGTACCTTCACACTAAAGAGGTAAATATTGGAAATTACTTTGTAATAAGTAAGTAGGGATCGGACAAAATAATGTGCGTCATTGTTTGCAATAATATGGACATGACTCCAAAATTGATTAAATGAATAAACAAACGAATAATTTCTTAAAACTTGATTTCGAAGAAAAAGGTGACTATTTAAAAAGGTTTTCATAGTTACCGGTGTCAAATAGGTAATTTACTGAAAATGATTAAATGATTAATTTATTCAATCAAGTTAGGAGTCATATGTCCATATTGTTGCAAACAATGACGCATTTTTTTCCGATCTCTGGTAATAGGGCAACATTATTATTTAAAAAAATCTCATATGAAAGGTAAGTCCGTAAGTTCAGGTATACCTAACCAAGAAATACATGACTCATCTAGGTTTTATTTTAAATATCGAATACTTCGAATACAGAAATATCTGAGCACGCCTCTATTGTCATGGCGTTGGAGTGCATGTGTTCAGATATTTTTGAGCACCGTGGCCGCTCCGATATATCTGATGGCGACTGTACTACCGTGAACTTCGAAATTCGTAAATGACTAGGATTTTTCTCTTTCTCTCCCACTAACGCAACACTAGAGTGACAGAGACAAATGCTCGTTTGTGGATTTCGAAGTTTGCAGTAAGGCTGGTTTTGGTTTAATTTATTACAGAACTTGTAGCATTTAAATAAAGCAAACCTTGTATCCCTTTCGCACACGTTGCTCGTTGCCATCTCTTGTCCCTTTCGCTCCTGTTCGTTTAAAATTCACACTAGATGGGCGTGGCTGAAATAGAAGAACACTGATGACATTTTTAAAAACTAGAAAGAGTCGCAACTATTTGCAACTCACTCTTACACATAGTTGCGTCTCAAAACTTGCAGGAATTAATTTCACGTGTTAATTCAACTTAAAAAACCGCCAAGAGCATGTCGGGCCATGCTCAGTGTAGAGTTCCGTAGTTACTCAAAGACGGCGGGACTGATTATGTTCGAGTTAGTTCTAATATAAAGTATTCAACAGGGTGTTTTTCTTCATATTAACTTTAAAGGAAGTTTATTTAGGACAAATTTAATTAATTTCTCTAAAAAACTAGTGTTTTAACTCTTGCTGTTATTGAGTTATTAAAAAAATAAGTTTAATCACTGAACATGTGTATTGCAACCTTTATTACATTCTAATGTTACTTATTTTGACATGTGCCGTTAGTCACCTGAGATTAACTTTTATTTTATTCTTAAGGTTATCTCACACTTACCATTTCATTTATTATGTATGAAAACAAAAAAAAAAAATTTTATCGAATTTTCCAAAAGCCGTTATACCAGACAACTTCTGTTAATGCAAGTCTAATTTAACGCAAGTCGAAACGAACACCCTGTATAAGCCCATATTCATGTATCTTATTCTAGTGCAATTATCTATATATTGACTTTAGAGAAAAAATCTTTTGGGACCCTTATTCGGACATAGTTTATGGATAAGGATCCAGTCTACAAAAATCTGTTAATTCAATTTAACCTCCTATGGCCCAAGGCGAAATTTGGCTCCTAGTCATTGCAAACCACGGTCCTACCAGTCGTACCTACTGTTGTTTTATACTCGTCCAGGCCCAAACAATTAAGATCACATTTTTAAAATGTTATTGTACCTACTTGTATGCCACCAACAGGTTTTGGGGCATGTTTATTATCAGAATTGAATACGTCAGATTAGCTTGGCGCGAAATTTGAAAGCTAAATGTGGCTTTAGTAATAAGTACTGGTAGGACCGAGGTAGGTATCCTATGACTATGACCTGATATTAATAGGGCTTGCAATTCCTTATATTTTGTGTATGGGCAATATTGGAATTCCGATATTGTCCATACACAAAATTGCAAGCCCTAGCCGATACCTAAGTATACAGGTAAATTCACGAAAGCTGGCATGAATGGATCGAGTAAGTGACAGAAAGTATCTATGCGTGGATGTGAAAATGACAGTAGATACAGGTTGGTATACAACGACCGCATACACACAATGATAGATGTCATTCATTTCATTCATTCCATTCGTGCCAGCTTTTGTTAATTTACCTGTATTAATGGCGTAAATTAAAAAACTGCGTTAGAGCGAATCCGCAATATACGGGGTTGTGTAAAGCGGGATACCTAATATTAAGTACTATATACGCGCGTTTTTATGGGACAGCCCATGGAATGCTCCTACTTACGAACTTGCTCTTAGGGGATGGTCGGTCCGCGTGACTCTGCGGGGACACCGGCGGCGTTCGAGGCGTGAGGACAGTAGGTTCACTCGCACTGACACACACTTTCTGGAATGGACTTGATGTCTTAGTGTAAGGCCTGGGTACTTTGACAAGTTGCCAATCGCTAACGCTTTATCGTCTTATTATTTATTGTAGGTAAGGGCTAGGAAATGAGACCATCCGCAGCAGAACCAAAATGACCGATATAGCTCTCCGAATCGCTAAACTGAAGTGGCAGTGGGCGGGGCACAATGCGCGTAGAACCGATGGCAGTTGGGGCGGGAAGGTTCTTGAGTGGCGGCCACGTACCGGAAGGCGTAGCGTGGATAGGCCCCCCACATGGTGGACCGATGACCTGGTGAAGGTCGTAGGAGTTCGCTGGATGCGGGTGGCGCAGGACCGGTTATTGTGGCAATCTTTGGGGAAGGCCTGTGTTCAGCAGTGGACGTCTTTCGGCTAATATGATGATGATGATGATGATGATGAAGGGCTAGAAAATTTGCCGCATCGACCGGTTGCGATCTATTGTGGCAGCCCTGTTTTATAGTTCATTACTAATACCTGTTGAGTCTAGGAAGTTCCAGATTCTTTGGGCTGTAATATTCTGTACCTCGTGAGGTTGAAGTACCTGCCTACCTAGGTGATTACTTCTTTTGTACATTAGTGGTCCGCAGGAGCAGAGGATATGCATAGCAGTTTCCTCTGATTCCTGGCAGAACCTGCATGTCGGTTCTTGTTGCTTACCCATTAGAAACATGTTTGTTCGACTTGCAGTGTCCAGCTAGAGTTCTTACTGAACAAACTTTTTGAGCCCAAGTAGCTCTTTAGTGCTTTTGTTGTTGAATCCCTGGATAAGAGCTTTCGAGTGAGCGTTTCCTTTAACGGAGTTCCACTCCTCGATTGCTCTCATCTTAATCGTCTTTGCCGCACTAATATGAAAGAGTGACAGAGAGGGAAAACTACGATGCGCTACTAAGCGTTAGCGATTGGCCAAGCATCCCGAGCGGCTAGCGTCGAGTGGCGCGTTCGTCGGAGCGGGTAGCGGCGCGTCGAGCTTCCAAGGGATTTCGACCCTTTAGTCCCATCTCGTAGCCAGATTTGGTAGCTAGCTATATAATGGGAAAAATAATCCCGATTCGAAGCTGGCTACTATACAGGAATTTGAAAGTCCCATCTCGTGGCTAGGTTCTGAAGCTGGCTTCCAGATGGGAAAAATAATCCCGATTCGAAGCTGGCTCAAAGGGCCGTAAGACCATTCTTCCATGTCGGTAAAAACATACAAACACTACGAGATGAGACTAAAGGCAATATCAACCGAATCTGGCTACGAGATGGGACTAAAGGATTTCGACAGCGTGCACTCAGGCCATGCGCATACGTTTGCATTTATTTAACATGGACGCCCCGCTCGTCTCATCATCATCAGCCTATGATAGTCCACTGCTGGACGTAGGCCTCTCCTATTAACTATGCGCATAAACGCATTAGGAAGTAAATGCCCATAATCGCCACGCTAGGCAAGCGGATTGGCGATCGCAGTAATGTGTCCACTATGATGACGCTGCTGCCCATCAATCTTTTATCAAATTGGTCAGTGACACTTCAATCCCTTAGTCGACTCTTACGACACCCGCAGGAGCTGGGGTGGTGACAAATGTATTATTACTGCCGTCACCACACGGCGGACGTCTACGCAGGCTTATAGTTACCAATTTCTAAAAATTTACTTTTGATAGGTAAAGATTAATCCTATGAGGGTAAGACTCTCAATTTTTCTGCAACTCTTAATATAAGGCCCATTTCAAAACTGTCAAATGTTTATTCTTAGAAATAAACAACTATAGACTTATTCAGAAACGTCTATCAACTTAACAAGCCACTAAGTATTGTCTCTTTCCATCTTACGGATATATTGATAAGCTCGGCAGGGACAAACTTTACTTAGCGTAAGCTAAGATAGGAGACGCTTGCTAAGTTACGAGACATTTATGAATAAGGGGTTTAATGTCTAATGTATTGTGTTTTCATATTGGCATTGAGTGATTTTTAATAAGTTTGTACATTTGGATCACATCATCAAAATTGATAAAAACTGGTAGGCACTAGCCTAGGCCAAGACCGCTTGTTCCGAGTGTTGAGTCAGGCGCGTAGGCATTGTAGTTTCTGAGAAATTTGACTTGTTTCAATCCTGACCTGTTTCAATTGTCCCCAGTTTACCTAGAGTCAACGATACTCTACAAGATCCATCACATTTTGACAAAAAGTCCCAAAAAGAATAGAAGTTTCCTTTTTTATTACCAATTTCCTGTACATTTTTTGGCCAAAAAATGTTTCATTACAAACATTTAGGAACAGCTTCTGTGAAAATTTCAACTGTCTAACTATCACGGTTCACGAGATACAGCCGTGAAAGACAGATAGTTAGACAGCGGCTCCTTCTTAGTAATAGGGTCCCATTTTACCCTTTTGGGTACGGATCATGACCTGACTCAAAATTACCATAAAAAAATTCTCAACTTGCAAAGATTCTGGATGTATCTACCCTATACTGTTAAAATCATGATTATTTTGATGAAATGCTTACCTTCATTCCTTAAAAGACACTACACAACACGAAATCGCAAAATTCGTAAATAAATAAGCTTTTATCAAATGTCAAACGTCACGTTTAATGACTTTGTCAAATACTTTTTTTGTGCCTAAGCATTTTGTAGGTTGCAAATCTATAACGGTAAGGTTTGCATCACTACTCCCATAAAACAGTTATTTATTTTAACGCCATCTGTGACTTATGAAATGAACTATCTGGAAACGAAGGGAGTTTGCCCTTTCGCTTATTCGTACTCCTTGAACTACAAAGGGTGGTCGATAGATGACGCTCCATAGATGCTACCATGTTCTTTTAGAGTATTTTAAACGTTAATGCAATGTTAATAGAGACTAGATTTTGGTACTTCTGTAGCAGGCGCTGTTAGTACAGTCCGCTGTAATACAAGTGGCATTACTTAACGCTCAGTAGTTTTATTCACCAATAATACAAAATTACATACAACACGAAGATCAGAGCATCCATTTGAAACTAATTTTTACATCTTCAAATCCAAATCATACCTTTTCTTATTTATTTTATCAGACTCCGTCAGTCAAAAGGTTCAAAGCATAATTTATCATAGGTAATTATGAATTATAATAATGTAACAAATGGGCATAAATATTTCGAAATTTTGCCTTATAATATTAATTCATTCTAATTTTGATAAATGCATTGTTGATAAAGTGCATATAGGTACGGAACGAGGGTTAGGTCAAAAAGTAAACGAATCGTCATTTGGTTATGGTTTTATTTATTTCTATTGATTTGGTAATGGAGGCAGATATAATTCACTAATACATAAGTTCATATTAACAAAATAAGTATACTGACAGATTGATGTTACAGTGAAAAGTTCGTGGTAAAAGAAGTATTATAAAATTTAATGAAGGTAATCCGTGCGCCCGTAAAACAAAAAAAATAAGCAACTAATTGAAGAATTGATATGGTTAGACATACCTATTAGTGGATATAAAATAACACAATTGAATTAAAGCTTAAAGTTTAAGGTAATAAAATTTGAAACTTTTCACTGCTTGAGTTGTAAAATGAAGTAAATATTTTGTAAAGATACATATTCAGATGTATATTTTGATACATACAAATAATGAACATTGAAATTGATAAATATGTACGTAAGAAAAGTAAGAATGCTTTCAACGATTTCAAAATAAAACTTGCAAATGCGTGAATTGCATAAATTTTCATAAACTTTTAGCTAAAAGCAACTTCCTTAGGTATTTTCGCAATAAAAATATGAATACCTACATTTATTTCCAAGAGAGGAATGTTTATAATTTGACAAATTTGTTTTTATTAATAAAAATCTGGCATGAAAACGTGTGTAAGTTGAAATAATTCTTACTACAGTCAAAATCTAGTATTCACACGTTTAAAACACTAGTCAATCGGACACGCTCCAATAATATATGCGTATCTCTATGTGCCGCCGACAGAGGTATAGCGATCGGCTGTTCGCTTATCTGAATGTTCCTTATACAGCCAGTGAACCCGCGCTTAGAGCGGACTCCTCGGACTCTCGCGACGGCCTCTCATGGCCTTTTATGAATCTGTATTTTATATGTTTAGTACGAAAGGCTTTTACGGATGTCATTGTAAAATGGGTCGTTTTTAGCTGTAGAAAGCTTGAAGACAATAAGATTTTTCTGATTGAATTACTTTTGTATAGACTTTTAGCTAAAAGCAATTTTCTTGGCTATTCTCGTAATCGAAATATTCGAAGTTACTATTGTTTTTATTTATTGAAATCTGGCATGAAAATTTAATAAAACTTGTACAAGTTGAAAGAATTCTTACTACAATCAAAATCTAGTCAATCGGGCACGCTCCAATATGCGTATCCCTATGAGCCGCCGACAACGGTATAGCGATCGGCTGCTCGCGTATCTGAATGTTTCTTATACAGCCAGTGAACCCGCGCTTAGAGCGGACTCCTCGGACTCTCGCGACGGCCTTCTCGTGGCCTCCTATGTACAAGGCCGAGCGGGTGTCGGTGGAGGGGCCGGTGCCGAGGCCGGCGTCGCCGAAGTGGTTGTCGACACCGACGGAGACCACGTGACGGGCTTTGGCGACTGAAAGAGATAAAACGTTTGTGAATAAAATATACTAACTACTTAGCTATTTAGTAGAAAAAGCTTTTTCTACTAACAAGCTAGTTAAAGCGGCAAATATAAAAAATGTAGGCGCCTATTGTTGATTGCTTATAGAAAATTTGAATTTGTCGCCTTTTTTCGACGCCACAAGTTGTTATACAAAATTTTAATTTGTAACACTAAAATTATGACGTTAAATTGTGTTTTAATTGAAGGCATATAACAAAAATTATTTTGCAAAAGGCGTGAAGTATTGGATTTCCATAGAAAATTAGAAATTGGCCCCTTTTTTCGGGTGTTAAGCTGGCTGGATAGAGTATACTCATAAAGTCGCATAGATTTGTTGTACCTACAAAAATATAAAGAAAAGGCAATGGGTACCTTACACAAGGAAGAAAAATAGACAACTTCACTGTTTCAGATCAAGTCTTAGAAAATTCACGCCACGACCATCGAAAATCGATAATTTCGATCGTCTCTGTCACTAAAATGAAATCTTAATTGGAGTGACAGAGACAGACGCCCAAAATTTAATTTAAGAATTTCATGATTCAGGTTAGACTGGACTCTGCACTATACTCTGTTTGGTTTGGTGTTTAAAAAAAGGTAAACAATCTTGCAGTATCTTTTTATTGAAAAATGCATATAAAAATCCAACCTAGGTACTTAATGAATCTAAAACAATGTAAATCAGTATTTCCTTGTTATATTATGTATATTTAGAAAAACCTATTTTCTACTCGTAGTTTTCAATAAAAAGATACTGCAAGATTATTTGCTTTTTTTTTAAACACCAAAACCAAACAGATTATAGGCGAGGCTTGTTCTGTGAATTCGATTTAAATTCTTAATTTAGACAGCAAGTAAAGGTGTTACACCAAATGAGCAAATACTCATTCTGTCGAAATTCGTTGATTTTAAGTAGTCAATTCGATATAAGGGAGGCAAATAGACGAATAATAAAACCCTGTTAGCTGAGCTCTGAAGCTATGTTGGTTAAGTGGCTTATTTTAATTATAATACGTCTCTTGTGAAAAAAGTATCCTTCATTTATTATTTTAGTATAATAAACTAACTTTAATAATTTGTAACAAAACAGTAAACAATTTAATTAAATAACGCAAAAATGGTTAATTAATGTTATAAAAAAATTAATGATATAATACTCTTTATTAATGTATGTGACTGTACAACCCCAAACTACGTCACGTCGACGTCATTTCGAGCTTCTATCATAGAACGCGATACACATTTTCGCCAGTCTAGCCACAGAGCAGAGTGGCGCAGTGGAAGCGTGCTGGGCCCATAACCCAGAGGTCCGTGGATCGAAACCACGCTCTGCTAATCTTTTTGCATTTTTTTAATGGTTCATAATTTTGATTGAAATAATAAAATTAGGCAACAAATTTTTTTCGTGAGAAATGCCGCGGAAAATCCATTTTTATTTCGTTTTTGAAAATTGAGCAAGTTGAATATAGCAAACTTGATCTTAAAATGTTCAAGACTATAGTAAGAAATATTATAGGAAATATTTATTTTATTCCTTTTTTTTAATCCCCATATTTTTTTTAGTTTAAATCGTTTTGATAACTAGGTATCTATGTATATAAAACCCTTCGTAAAAAAAACAAAAGTAAGTAGTTGTGTCAAAAATATGTAAGCAACGTTAATTTATATTTTCGCCCCATTTCGTTTTTCAATAGGTCCAGAACTCCATAGGACTTACCTTGGATCTTATGCCAGTTCCCATCACACAGCGAAGTCGGTTCAGCCAGCTTATAACTCGCATGGAAATCTCCCCTCAAATTCTCCACATTGCCTCCCACTTCGTTTTTCAAAAGGTCCAGAACTAGGCAGTGGTCTATTTAGTAACTCCAGAGGACTTACCTTGGATCTTATGCCAGTTCCCATCGCACAGCGAAGTCGGTTCAGCCAGCTTATAACTCGCATGGAAATCTACCCTCCAATTCTCCACATTGCCTCCCACTTCGTTTTCCAACAACTCCAGAACTAGGTAGTGGTCTTTGTAGTAACTCCAGATGACTTACCTTGGATCTTATGCCAGTTCCCATCACACAGCGAAGTCGGTTCAGCCAGCTTATAACTCGCATGGACCTCACCCCTCCAATGGTCCAGATTGCCTCCCACTTCGTTTTTCAAAAGGGGACAGAACTAGGCAGTGGTCTTTTTAGTAACTTTCTTACTTTGGATCTTATGCCAGTTCCCATCGCACAGCGAAGTCGGTTCAGCCAGCTCATAACTCGCATGGACCTCACCCCTCCAATGCTCCAGATTGCCTCCCACTTCGTTTTTCAAAAGGGGACAGAACTAGGCAGTGGTCTTTTTAGTAACTCCAAGGGACTTACTTTGGATTTTATGCCAGTTCCCATCGCACAGCGAAGTCGGTTCAGCCAGCTCATAACTCGCATGGACCTCACCCCTCCAATTCTCCAGATTGCCTCCCACTTCGTTTTTCAAAAGGGGACAGAACTAGGCAGTGGTCTTTTTAGTAACTCCAGAGGACTTACCTTGGATCTTATGCCAGTTCCCATCACACAGCGAAGTCGGTTCAGCCAGCTTATAACTCGCATGGAACTCTCCTCTTCCATTCTCCACATTGACGACCACTTCGTTTTCCAACAACTCCAGGACTAAGTAGTCCTTCTTGCCGTGGACTGCTAGAAGTAGACCGGTGGTGTTGCGTGGCTTGATCTCCATGGAGACGGAGAGGCTGATGCCCACGCGGAAGTTGGATTCTTGGAGCTGGTGGAAAATAAAAGGAGTTTTAAGAAAAATAAGAGTTAAAAATGCAGTACAAATATCCCAAAGCCATTCAATTCGTAAGTCACAATACAATAATCAGTTACTGCGAAAGACAAAAAAATCTTGACAAAGTATGTGGTGGTTCCACGATAGTTGAAGTCACTCACACATCAACTTGTCATGTAAACAAAAGAGGGATTTGAAATTACTGGTCTTTTTTCGTACTGATAGCAAATCAAATTGCAACCGTAAGATAGACCAAAAAGTTGCTTTAATATTTTGACGCAAGTCACGTAAGTCATACATTAATTCACAATTTTTTTTTGCAATTAGCACTTTATTTAGATTTGTGTGTAATCATTCGCCTCAACTCTTTTCAAATTAACTATACCTAATTTACCCGTGAAACAGGAATAGGGAGTCCTATATTAGAACAGGACAGAGACAAACGCGAAGTGTTGGTGTCAAGTATTCGTTTCTGTTTCATACTCTAACCCCCTTATTCATAAACGTTTGCTAACTTAACAAGCCGCTAATAATTGTTTGTCCCTTTTGTTCTTATATACATATTGTGAAGACCGAAAGGGACAAACAATAAATAGCGGATTCTTAAGTTAACAAACGTTTATGAATAAGGGGATAAGACTGCAGATTCATGCTTCAACGGCTGAAGATGACTTGAAGTGTCACATATTTATTTATATTGTATGTCCTTTCCGATATAGTTCACAATATGGTAGACCTTACAGCAAAACTTACCTTCAAATAGTTGCTAGTGGTATTAGTAGACGGCCCAAAGTACACGCCATCCTCTATATTGTCCGTGCATCGGAGGGCGTTCACCCTTCGCAGCACTTCCGTCACGTATTGGCCGTTCATGATGAGGCCCTTGAGGCAGCCCTTGAATGGCTGGTAGAAGTCCTGGAGAAAGGAAAAGATATTATTAGGAAGATTCAGTAACATAGCAACAGTTCAAGTACAGCATCCAAAGATATCATGGTAGCATAGTTCAAAATAAAGATAATTGATCAGGTACGCTTAGACATCGGCATTTCCAGAGCATTTTTCATAACTATAATAATATGGGACAGGGACATCTCATTCAATATTCCGATGACTGGAGTCTGGACTTATGGTATCGCTATATTGTAGCTCCGCTCTAGTCCAGATTTGTCTCCAAAAATAAAGACAGGAATTCGCCGAGGATTCCTCAAGGGTTCTTTAAACTTTTTTTGTTGCAGGCATTCTACTCGTCATAGGCCACGATAGCTATGCTTTGCAATATACAATCAAATCCAATGTATTTGTATTTCAGTATTTTCAGAAGAATACATTTACTAAAAAACATTTTCATAGAATGCCCTAAAAAGAAATCACATCAGGATCATTATCAGACTCTAACCCCAATATTAGGTTTAGCCCCGCTAGCACTCCTCAACCCTCCACAAAAATATGGGGCCCCGAACAATATCAAGAAGGAAATGTCAGAACAAATAGTCACGAAGTTTAATCCGAATTTCGGGGAGTAAAAGAAGAACGTAACTTCTCAAGCAATTTCACGTAAAATGCTAAAGACAGAAACTTGTATTAGGAAGGATTATCAAATCATCAGACTCAAACTTCAAGAAGAATCTTACCCCAACAACGATTTTCACTTAAAATGCTCTAGAAGGAAAATTACACTAGGATCAGACACCAACCCCGAGATGAGCCTTAGCGCCATCAGCGCTCTTCAGCCCGCCGTAATAATACGGGGCAGCCAGCGGCACAATGTTGCAGCTAACGCTCGCTTCGCCGACCATCTGGTTGTCGACGGTCAGCTTCCCGTGACCGCTGCTGCGACTGGCTGTCACCGTGTGCCAGTCGAGGCCGCTGTAGGAGTCTGGAGATATGATGGTGGCGGTATCGCCGCCGCAGTTGTAGGTGAAGTGGATCTGGAATAAAAATTAGAAGACATAATGAAATAGTAGATTGTTGTGTGTCACAACAATAATTAAAAATGATAATATATCTGGCGTTAATTGAAGCCAGAATGAAGCGATAGATTTTACAAGAGAATCCTGAAAGTAGTGAGGGATTCTATAGTTGGATTTTGCGTAATGAGGGATTCTAGAAGAAAATAATTTAATACCGTGTGGCACATATTGCTTTTTACATCAACTATGAGAACGTTAAATGTTATATTTAGTGTATATAATTCTGTTAGTATAATCGATTCCGTAGAAGTCGTTATCGATTATGAACATAATATATACTATTATAGTTCCATAGAATGTAATAAAACAGTAAAATGCCACATTGTTAGCCTACACAAATGGTAACCTGGACAACCCGGGTATTCAACTAGTTCCAATTCGTAGTTAGTTGCCTATGAAAACAAAAATGATGACTGCTTCCTACAAAAAAGGTCATTGATTGCAGTACAAAATGCTTATACTACACATTAGATGACCACAAAAGACCAACAATTCAATACATTAATACTCACTTTAGCATCCTTCATGTACACAGCCAGGAACTGCTCAGGAGCTCGGTCTGAGGTGGCGTAGAAGATGAGCCCGCCATGCTTGTCGAAGGTCCGGAAGGTCACCATCAGGTCTAGCTCGTCAGACTGCCGGCCTGGCAGCTTGGCGTACTCTATGCGGCTGTCCTCACGTGTACCTGTTTCGAAAGAGTATTCCTTAAGAAGGCCTTGAGATTTACTGAGTGGTTTTTTGTTGAGGGATCTTCTGCCAGATGCGCTGAGTAGGTAACTTGAGGATGAAAGAAGTTAAGCTCTGTGGGATCCCCAATGACGTGTCGTAGGGTCGTAGCAGATCAGGATGCTTAGCCAAGTTGCCAATCGCTAACGCTTAATCCTCAATCGTAAGCGAAAGGCTAACTGTCTTTGTCACACTAATATGAAAGAGGGGGAAAACTACAATACGCTACTAAGCGCTAACGATTGGCAGCTTGGCTAAGCAACCAGGGTCCTTAGCCAAGATGTCAAACGCTAAGTCGCAAATGAGACGAAATTATCTTGGCACACTTATTTTAAGAATAGAATTATTATCTTTTGTTTACCGTGTACAATAGATTACAATTTTTACACGAACATTTGTCTCAACGGCAACCCTTTACGAGTGCAAAATATTACTTAAAGTATAAACTATACTACATGCTCATACATAAAGTATTCATGCCTACGAACAAATAAAACAGTGAAGCCGCACGCCATACTAAATTGCCTTTCAAAAACTATCCTGAATTTTAGTTGACAAGTGTCACCCCCTCTTTAATGCACCACGGTAATGAATTTCAATATGAACCAATAAAAACTTAAACCGCCATTTAAAAATAGTTGTGATTGGCTCGCATTCTGTTTCTGAATTTTGAAGCATGGTCCTTTACTTAGGTTTTGGAACTGCTCAGTGCTCATGACGTCACATTAGAGAGTTCTCGAATGCAATAAAGGAACAGTAAGATTTCACCACCAGTTTATTCTCAGTATTGAATGACACTTTTAACACGTAAAGTTTGTGTTACTTACCGAACCGATACCCCTCTGTAGGATCCCCGACCGTGTAATGCCTGTCGTAAGCGAGGGCACACCCTGGTTGGGGTTGAGGAGTAGGCCTTGGCGTGGTAGGTCGCAAGGTCGACGGCGGAGCCTGGGTGACTGGCGGTTGGGTCACAGGTTCGACTCGGGCTGGGGAAGTTAAAGCTTAGTCATTTTTCTGTTGATGAGACAACTTCTTCTTCTTATGGTGCCATACCCAGGTCTAATGAGAGATGACATTTAGTTTTCTGGTCTTTGCCAATCTTTTGAGGGTGGTTACGTCTTTCAACAAGGGTTTAATATTGTTACTAACATGTGTGTTTAAATATTTAGCGATAGGGGTACACGTAATTGGAGTCAATAATTGGTATTGGCTTACCTGGTGGTTTCGTCTCCACTTCAGCTACTGATGGCACTTCAGGTGCAGGAGGTGGTAACGTGGGTAGCACGTTGCTAGGCGCCACTCTTGCAGGCTCTGGCCATGGCGTTTCTGGAAAACGAAACATTTTTGGTGTGTGTATAAAGTGCCCCTATATCTACCGAACCACCTCCGTCTTCTAGCAGGTTCCAACAAGTTCAGAATCCGTCTGTTGATAGTAGCGTCAACAATCCTCCTAAATCTTGGCCTATGAGAAAAAGTGTTTGGGATTTTTAACTTAAATGTTAGAAGAATAGTGGCTAGCTTCGTTTGTTTCGAATTAGAAAGATACAAAACAAATGCAACTTTGTTATTAGTTCGTAAAATTTTAATGAAACTGTAGGTAGTTCGTACTTTTGTTAGTACACCGGGACTTACGAGGATTCGTTCCGAGATACTTATATTTTAGGCCCCCCGCTTATTAGCAGGCTCCAACAAGTTCAGAACCCGTCCATTGATAGTCCATTTATGCGATCGCAAATGAGTCTTACTTGTTTTCATTTTAGTTACTAACCTGCAGACGTGAATCCACTTATAGTGTCCCCACATCTACCAAATGTGGCCCTTCGCTTACTAAACCACTAATTGGAGTTCGAGGCCAAAGAATCTACGAAAATATTGCCACAACAATGAAATGTTCATACAATAGTAAATCCTTATTTTCTAAAAACAGACGTTGAGATATCTTATTTATTGGTAATTTTAATTCTTTAATTTATAGAAACAATATTATTTACTTATTTTCAGGTAAATATAAGATATTTTAATAAAAACGGAATTATCCGCAATTATTAGTAACAAAGTTGGTATTGCACTGGTATCACCTCAGGTGTTAATAACATTTGGTACAGCAATTTAACTACACATAAATTAAAACCCTATTTCTGCATACGTTTAGAAAATTGAAGAATAATACATTGTAGCGTGCTTTATGTTCACATTTCGTATTCGTAATATTCCTTTGACCTACAAATTTCTTTGGCAGTGCTATAGGTAGTTTTCCATTTAAATTATCATAGAGATTTATCGTTTTGTTTTCTTCCGTAGGTTGTTAAAAAGGTGACCCCCTTGGTTCAGCCATGTTTAGCTTCGCTATACACCCCATCATCAAAAAATTAAATTCCAAATGAAATATACTGGGTGAAATGTTATAAATACTGTCTTAATAAATATGGCACGCTGTCGTTTGTGCTCACTGGTAATTTTAAGTTCTTTACAAGAAAATGTTGTCATATCAATGTTAGTTAAGAGAAAAAAAAAGTTTTTAGGCATTTACGTGTTTTTAAGAAAATGCTAGTTGTGACAGCCATATTAAACAGAAACGCGTAAAACATTACAGAGGTAGGTATATAATAACTTGGTTCAGCCATGTTTAGCTTCGCTATACACCCCATCATCAAAAAATTAAGTTCTAAATGAAATATACTGGGTGAAATCTTATATGTACTGTCTTAATAAATATGGCACGCTGTCGATTGTGTTCACTGGTAATTTTAAGTTCTTTACAAGAAAATGTTGTCATATCAATGTTAACGTATGCGGAGTGAAATTTGCACAAATTTTGAACAAGTAAAAACAAAATAAAAAAAATTAAATTTAACTTGTGTCTCAATGCTAAATTAATTTGTATACAATTGTTAATTAAATTGGATAGTTTTGTCGGGTTTGGCATCTTTCTTTAGAAATTATGGCCAATTGAGTAGAACAATGTCGCACAACTGCTTGTATTTTCCACAAGACACATTTGCTAAGGCCAAAATCGACGATGATTCTGATTTTTTAGAAGAAGGCAAGATTTGAAACACTGTTTTATAAAAATCTCGCATTCTTTTCATTTCCAATAAATGATATTAGAAA